>JBAMIE010000044.1:6853266-6867821 GCA_037177295.1 Kaempferia parviflora | reverse complement strand
ACGGGTGACTACTAGCCATAAGTGTAAATGGTCAAGACATGGGGGAGGTATATGCTCGGGCGTACCGAGATTCGACCTCTAAATCTCATGTGGTAAACTCTCATATCTTAACCATCGCACTACATAGAATCTAACCATTCCTATCCGGGGCAAGTGAAATTGTTGCTCCATTGTCTTGAGCAGTGAAATGATCAGGTAATTTACAGAGGAAGGAAGCAAATAAAAAAAAAAAGGGAGGAGAGGAGAGGAGAGGGGAGGCATGATAGGCAGAAAGGGCAGGAAGCCTTGGAAGGTGAGCTTGGCGTTTTGGACTGCTGCTTTAGCTGCTGTTGTTAATTCCGATCTTCATTTATGACCCTCTTGTACCTTCCACCATTTTTTCTTAGATAGCGAAGGAAATGAGTCTCAAGGTGGGGACAGAGTACATCTGACGAATGAAAAGGAACAGAACAAGGTTAGCAGATTTTGTTGACCACAGCTGAAGATCATAAGAAATATATATATATTTTTTAAAAAAAAAAACAAAATTAGCATATATTAATAATATCTGAAGAATGATGCTTTCAAATAAAAATATTAAAGTAATATAGATACAGGTAAGAAGGATGCTTTCATGTGCTTGGATGAACAAGGAATAAAAACGAAAGTGAAGAAGAAGAAGAAGAAATTGGAATGGAGAATTAGATGCCTCTTCGAGCGTTCCATCACTAGCAATTGTTCTTTCCGTGCGCCCCTTCCTTCTTTTCCTCGCTTTCGTATTGTTTACTTGGGGAGAAAGAGGGAGGAGGGTATATATGATAATTTAAATGACTGTATTACCCTTGGCGTCATTTTTTTTTATCTTTATGAGATTGCTTGTTTGGAGGTTATGTGAAGATATAACTGGTCAATTATTGGATGGCAATTTCGATAATTGTGTAAAATACAGGGGTATTTAGGGAACATGGAGTTTATTTCAGTTTTTTTTTTTAATCTGGAAAAAAAATAATTTAATAATATAGAATGAAATGAAATGAAATAAAATAATAAATAATAAGGGGCTTGGCTTGTCGGAGTGCTTTCTCTCACTTCCTTCTTCGCTTCACTCTCTGAGCGAGGCATCTTCTCATCCGCTCACTCTTCGCGGAATCTCTTTCCCACAGTTCGCTCTTTGTCTCTCTCTCGGCGGCGGTGGTGGTGGCGGCGGCGGCGTCGACAGGAGGAGGAGGAGGAGGAGGAGGAGGAGGAGGAGGAAGGTGGTGGTGGAATGGAGAACATAAGCCACCCTCCAATGGAGCAACTCCAGGACTTGGAGTACTGTATCGACTCCAATCCGCCTTGGGGTAAGAGATCTTTCGAAACTGTTGCCCTCCCAATATGTCCCGCGTCAAGGTCGCATTTTTCTCAAAGATAAAGGCATTTCCTTTTCCTTTTTTCTTCTTTTGGATGCTGGTTTTTAAATGTTGTCGTCGTCTTGCTGAATCGAAGGAAATGAACCCGCTTTACTGTTGCTTTGTGTTACGAAATGAGATTTTTTCCCCTTGTTGTTTACTTACCGTCCTGGCGCTTGCGATATGGAGAATGAGTTGTAGGGATGAATGCTTTGTTATTTTCCTGTTCCATGGTCCTACAATAGAGGGGATAGAAAGGTGTTTACTTGATGACGATTTGAATTTGAGTAATTTCGTTCCTAAACCGTAAAGATGTGATTTTTTTTATCGTCTTGTGTGATCTTTGGTCGGTTGCCTGCCTGATGTCCGATATTTTTGTCTGTTCTCAGTGTCGGTCTCTCAAGTGGCACCTTTGTTGGTGATAAGATTGCGCACTAGTTCTGCTCTTATTTGACCTAGAGTTAAAACTTAAGCAAGTCTCAAAATTTTTAATTCCCGCTTTTTTCTTGGCCTCACATGGCAAAAGAACAAGCTTGTCCTTTTTTGGGATGTGCTTACAGCTATAGATTTGATTCCATCAATTATGTTGTTTGTAACCATGCATTAGAAAATGAACAGTCATAGTTAAACAAGTTTTGCCTATTTAGGATGCAAATATTTTAGTTTTTAACTCAATCTATGAATTATATGATCCATTCATACAGATTTTATCCAAGAAACTTAGCCATTACAAAATCATTTTTGAAGCATTAGCAAAGATATTCTCTTCATTTTTGAATCCTGCTACTGGAAACTGATTGGGAATTACTCTGCTTATGGAACCACTGAAACACAGTCTATCAGCTTTACAATAGGAGTTGTTTTTGAGATCCTTTGAGTATTTTCTTTACGAATGATCAACTAAGTTGACCCATTTTCTCGATGTTTAACTATTACCCTCCTTCCTTCAAGAGTGAATTGCAATTCTAGGACTGTTAACTGTGGGACAATAGGAATGTATATGTTGTCTTGCAATGCCGTGAACCCAAAATCTCAATTCTTCTAAATTTGACTATTGTAGCTGCAATATGCCATCTGTTTAATTCTGAGACGTTAAGTCTCTCTTCTTCTGTCTCCAGTTGGATCATCGTAACAATTCACCAATCTGCATATTATCATATTTCCTCTGAGAATTTATGATTTTAGACATGAAATTTTGTTCAAAAAGATAATTTCCACAAGTGAGAAGTTATCATAAAGTGACCATTATGTTGTCTTTTTTGATAAGATATTGGATTGGTATTTGTAAAGAGCACTGATTGAGAAATTTTTTATTAGGAAGATAATATGACTGTAGGAAGGTTAGAATAAACTAGCAACAGATGGAATTTGCTTCTTTTCATAGCGATGAATGGTTCAATTTATGCTTTATTACATAAGTTACTCCTTCAGTTTAAAACACTTTTAGGGTATATCTAATTTGTAGATTATCAGCAGATTCTTGCTCTAGCCTGAAGACTGAAGCTGGTGTCACTGTTGACAATCTTGTAAAAATTTTGTGCAAACACCTAATCCCATTTTTGTTGGAGCAACAACATTAAAAGTAGTAGATGTTCTTCACATGTTTTCATGATTTTGACAATTTTCAGTCATCATCATGGGGATTCTGACAAATAGAATTCAAGCCTCAACTTAAAATTTACTGATATTGGATATTTCTTTGATTATTGTCATGGTAGGGTGACTGGCAACCATAACGCATCAAGGAATAATAACAATACTAAGTATAAACGTTCTTAAAAAGACCTTAATCTGGTGATTTGTTCGACTACAATCATGTCTCTGTGCATCAATATTTCTTCAATTACGTGTGAGTGGCTACTGTTGCACACCTAGATTTGGTCTATTCTCTCTGTCTAAACTTTTACGTCAACTGGTACAGTTGTGGTGTTTCTTGTTCCTTTTGCCAGCCATTCCTTATTATATTCTCTGGTTTCTCTTGGGTGTTTAAGGTCAGGCAAAGTTTGTTATTCTGTCACTCATATGTTAGACTCAGTATTCTTATCGTTCTCAAGTTTTGAAGAGAATACAAGGACTTTCTGTTTTGGCTACTTCAAAAACTTACAAGTTTTTAAAACTTATGAAATTTAAACTTCTTCCTAATCCAAAACTTCCAATTTAAACTTTCTAATTAACTTGATTTAAGTCAAATCATGAATTTTAATTTTGTTAGATAGTGTGTGCGCTAGAGGATGTACTTTAGATTGTAGTTTATTTTCAAATGGGTACTAGTGATTATCATATTCAAGTTCTATTTATGGATGAAATTACTGCCTTTTTGATCTATAGTAGTGCTCCGTTAGTTTCTACTGGTCTCCTATTAAAAATTTGCCTCTTATCTGTACATATGTAATATCTACTGATTAATTTCTGTAGATTAATCACTAGGAATTTCCCTGCTTGTGTTCAAATACCATCAAGCAAACATGAAGTCATATTTAACCTGAAGTTTTCTTGCGAGTCATAAACACGAAGCATATTGTTCTTTGAAATTACCATTCTGTACTATCTTTGTTTGCACTATTGTTTACCGCTACTTGTGTTATTCATATTTGCAATATAAATCGTAGTCACTGTAGTTTTCATGAGAATTACAGCCAAAATTTGCCATCGTTCACTTCCATTATAATGCATATTATTTATAGACGGCTTAACTTTCAATCTTTTCTGCAGTTGAGACCATTTTGTTGGCCTTCCAGAACTACATTCTAATGTTGGGCACCAGTGTGATGATTCCTTCATCGCTTGTTCCACTAATGGGCGGGAATGATGTAAGTTAAAGTGGTTTAAGCTGATTGGTTATGCACATCCATTAATGCTTTTTTGATGGCATTTTTCTCCTTTATTGTCCAACATAGGCTGAAAAGGTTCGAGTCATACAAACATTATTGTTTGTATCGGGTATCAACACGCTTTTGCAAGCATTGTTTGGGACACGTCTGCCTACTATTGTTGGTGGTTCTTTTGCATATGTGATACCCATCCTTTACATCATAAGGGACTCATCTTTGCAGAGAATCCCAGACCCACATGAGGTGAGTTTATTTTTCTCTTTAGGCGGTTACTTCCTTCTTCGCCCTCTTTCACAAAACCGTCCAATTAAACATAGATGTAACATTTGCAGAGGTTTTTGCAAACAATGCGAGCTATTCAAGGAGCACTAATCATTGCCTCCAGTTTACAAATAATTCTTGGTTATAGTCAGGTTTGGGGGATTTTTTCAAGGTAATCTCTCTAAACGATCATGGAATAACATCCTTTTACAATTTTTAATACATAATTAAATTTGTCTCTTCTGCACAGGTTTTTCAGTCCTCTAGGAATGGCACCCGTAATTGGTTTGGTTGGCTTGGGGCTTTTCGAACGAGGTTTCCCAGCTGTATGTTCTTTTGCGCTAATTCTTCTTAACACTTGAAAATCAAGATGGAAAAAAACACGATACCTCGAATAATTTGTTTGTCTTTAGGTTGGAAATTGCGTGGAAATAGGCATACCGATGCTTTTGTTACTCATTGGACTATCGCAGGTAGTTCCTTTCGCGCATACATTGAAGCTGTCTCTTTTGCTCTATATATTCTGTTATAATGGCACAATTTTATAATATGCAGTACTTAAAGCACTATAGGCCATTCAGGGACATTCCCATTTTTGAACGCTTTCCGGTTCTCATTTGTGTCGGCATCATTTGGATATACTCTCTCATTTTAACAGCGGGTGGTGCATATAACCATCGACCTGTTAAAACCCAACTCAGCTGCCGTACTGATCGGGCGAATCTGATATCATCAGCTCCTTGGTGAAGTTTTCTAATTGCACACTTCACATGGGTTCTAAATTTTAATCGATCGATACTTCCAGGTTCAGGTTCCCATATCCTTTGCAATGGGGTGCACCAACTTTCAATGCTGGACATTCTGTTGCCATGATGGCCGCTGTATTGGTTTCTCTTGTAGAGGTAGTGATCGAATGCATTATCAGTTTTTTTTTTTTTATGGGTTTTAACTTTCTTTTGCCTGAAAATGCAGTCGACCGGTGCATATAAAGCAGCATCGAGGTTGGCGATTGCAACTCCTCCTCCTGCCTATGTATTGAGCCGAGGCATTGGTTGGCAGGTCTTAATTGATTTTGTCTACTTCGATGACTTTGTTTTTAACTTCTGCTCATCTCTTAGCATTCACTCTTCACAACAGGGGATAGGTGTTCTGCTGGATGGTTTGTTTGGAACGGGGACAGGCTCGACTGTTTCTGTGTAAGATTTTCCTTTTAATCGTAAAATTTCCATTTGATCACAAACATGCCTTGGATATTATATATTGCTATTCAAAACATAGTGTTGAAGGGGAGCCTTGGCATAATGGTAAAATTGCTATGTGACCTAGAGGTTATGGGGTTGAGTTGTAGGATAAGACTATGTGCAATAGATCCAATGCGGTCTGACTCTTGCTTGGGATCCGTATTGGCGGGAGCTTCGTGCACTGGGCTATCCTATTCAAAACATTAGCGTTCATTATATTCATCAGAAAAGCTATATATGTACATATTGCAAATATGCATCATTTGGTCTTAAAATGATTATTTGGTAATGATGATGACCTTACATGGAATGAAATTGCAGGGAGAATGTTGGGCTTCTCGGTCTCACTAGAGTTGGTAGTCGTAGGGTCGTTCAGATATCAGCTGGATTCATGATATTCTTTTCCACCTTAGGTATGAGTTCCTGTGCTCGCTACGGAATTAAAAACGATCTGTTGATATGATCGTCCATTGATTCAGGGAAATTTGGAGCCGTGTTTGCTTCAATTCCGTTTCCTATATTTGCAGCAATATACTGTGTCCTTTTTGGCCTCGTCGGTATGACTTTGATTTCTGGAAACTTTTAGTTCATATTGTTCTAATTTCTAATTTGTTTTGGTTTTGGTATGTTCTGTAGCTTCTGTTGGAATATCTTTCCTTCAGTTCACGAATATGAACTCCATGAGAAACCTCATCATCACCGGTCTCTCACTGTTCCTCGGAATATCTGTTCCACAGTATTTCAACGATACCCTGGTTTCTTCGGGCCATGCTCCTGTAAATACACATGCCGGATGGGTTAGTAATCTCTCGAAGCATCTTGAAATTACTAGAAAATTAGCAAGTAAAATTCTAAACAAACGAACAAACTGCTCTTGGCTCTCTACAATTTGCTAGGTAGTTTCTTAATCGACTAATTCACATTTTGACTAGGCACCTCAAAACATCGCAAAAAGATAGTTTGTCGATTGTTTATAGAGTATTGTTACACTTTTCTTCGTATATATGAATTTCGATAAACCCTCATTCATCAACTTGCCGATGTGTGTAAAACAAAAACACACATAATTGTCTTTCAAAGTATTCACCACTGATTACTTCAGCATTTGGAATGTGATTTTCATACGGTTAATGTTAACAATGCATTTCTCGTAGTCACACTTTTTTGTTTCATCCCCAAACTTCCGGAACCGTAGGGACTATAAACAAGCAATCGGTGATCATATCGTCTGACACTGACGGATAGATGATTCCTGTCAAACAATGGTTCTAGCTCAATAGCTTCAGTTACTAATGTTCATCATCTGTGTGTATTTGCAGTTCAATGGATTCTTGAATACTATATTTCTGTCACCTCCCGCTGTTGGGTTGATTGTCGGTGTTTTTCTTGATAACACATTGGAAGTTGAGAAGTCCAAGAAGGACCGAGGCATGCCGTGGTGGGTAAAGTTCAGAACATTCAGAGGCGACAACCGCAACGAGGAGTTCTATACCCTTCCTTTCAATCTCAACAGATTCTTTCCGCCAACCTAGCAAAAGGCTCAGCTTCTCCAAAAGCAACGAGCTGCTTCATTTTGATAAGTGGTGCGTGCCGGCATATTCTTCATCAATCTCGGCAGTCCATGACCCTGCATTTTTGAATTAACAAGGATTGAGCCGATATCTAACCTCGATACATTGGCTTAGATCGATATTAGTTGGCACCTTGCTGCTGCTCCTTTGATGTCGCTTATGCTGGTAGCTTCTGTTGTATTTCGTTTTATGTTTCCTTTCATTAGGAAACTGGTTCATCTGCCTGTAGTTCCTCAGTTCAATAATCAACACTATTCGATGCATCTATTTATCGACGATTACCCAAAGTGTATCCATCGTTTACTTATGCATTGATTTCTTTAGCTTCAAACCTCTTGAGATGGTGTTTTCGATATTGGTTGTAGGTTTCTTAGTCATTCATTGCCATTGCCATTGCTCTGTATTCACCTTCTTCTTAGATGGTTTTGTAACTTGTGCACTTAAAATTGTGGTCAAAAGACAACTTTTAGATTTTTCAAAGACTGCATTTGTTTTTCAGTTTATCTCTTTTGTGATGTTGCATTCATCATAAGTTTTGATGGACGTTTGGTATATATTTAATAATAGAAATGGTAATAAGTTTGATTGAAGGGGAATGAATTTAACGATAATTTAGGAAGAGTTGGATTATGAAATTAGGAGTATTAAATTAATATTTTAATTTTGATTTATGACTATCCAACATCAAGAATGAGAATGAAGTAAATTTTATTTCCATTCCAGTCTACTAAACCTGCCTACCAAGCACCCCTAAGATTTATATAGTACCATTATTCTTTGAAATTCAGCACATATTTTATTAAATTATTTTTTTTTATTTTACTAATTTAAATATGTAATAAAGATTTTATTTTTTAAATTCCATGTTTTTAAATTTTACTAGTAATGTAGGTTTTATAAAGCTGAAATTTAACTTAAAAAAATATATAATTTCTATAAATGTCTTATAAATTAGAAATGTAGGATAAGATTATACACAACTTTTCTTTTACAAAAACAAGTCTCGTAAAAATTTGAATTACATAACCTTTCATAAAAGCTTAATATAACGCAGACTTACTGATTAATTATTTTTTTAAATATAAACTTTTCTACTATTTATATTTAAATTCTATTTGGAAGGAACTGACAAACACACAAAACAGAAAAAGTAATAAAATATAAATAAGAAAGAAAAGGGGAAAAGCTGCACCAGGAAAAAATGGCCTCTTCTGGAGGTACCGAAGTCCTTGTGCTCTGGGCCATCATTGTAGTTTCTCAGAGCTGAAATTTGTCTGCAAACCCTACAAATTTATAGAACCCAAAACCAACTTTTCCTGTTCAAATAAACAATTTATTAACCATAAATAATTTAAATCAATAAAAAGATGGCAATTATCGAGGAGAACAGATGCCACAACATATAGGCAGTAGCAATGGCAGCCAAGGAAAGCTCTTTATTCCAAGAATTTACTGAAAATTTATCCGGATTTCGTATTGAGCTTTTGAAATATTAGTTTCTGATAATATAGAAGGAACTAAATTAATCAGCTGCTGAAGTTTCAGGAGTTGACTTTTCTCTCTGAACATATTTCTAAAACAAGACTGTAGATTGAAGGTCAAGCAAACGTTCTTCTACTTTGAACTCAGAATCTGACCAAGAAAACTTAATGCAATCAATGCAAAGAGGAATCCCTTGTGAAAATTTACTCTTTTTTTTTTTTTTTCTAAAACAGGGAAATCTTAGAACAAGTGTTGAGAGAAAGTATGTGGAGTGAGATTGAGCATTCATCAAGCATTTTGATCTCAATTCCTTGGAAAAATTCTTCCTTTTTGATTTCTTTCTTCTTCTTCTTTTCAGTTCCAAACTCCCCAGACACTTTCCCCAATGTAACTCATGAGCTTCCTCACTGAGCTCTGGCTCTCATGGCTGTTCTTCTCATCCACTTCATTATCATCATCTCCTTCTTCTTCCTCTTCCTCTTCTTCTTTATCGTTATCATGAAAGTCAGTTCCATTGTCGATACCCAATCGCCCTCCGGCGACCGAGCCCTCCACGGCCGCCAAGTGGCCACCTTTCCGCGTTTTCTGCCTCCGCCGCCGCTCGGCGAGGTCGCGTTCCGCGCTCTCCAGGTTCTCCTCCACCGCGTCGATGATGAGGTGGATGGCGTGCCGGTTGGGCGACGCGTCCCACCGCGCCCAGAAGTTCGTGTAACACCCGAAGCAGCCGCAACCCAGCTCCGGGGCGTGCGCCCGACGGCGCCGTTGCTCCGCCCACCACTTCCCGCCGCCGGAGAGCAAGTAGGCCAGGACCTCCTGCTCCTCCGCAGTCAGCGTCGCCACCAGGGCCAGCACGGCCGCGGGGAGCGCGGCCAGGTGGCCTTTGGGAGTCAGGGACGGGTGCACCTTCCGGCCTTTGGCGCTTCGTAGCTTCATCATCGGCCACCGGCGGACGGAGCCAAAAAAGGAGGGATTTTTATGGAAGAAGAAGAAAAAGGTGACTGTTTTGAAGAGCTAGAGCCTCGAAGAAGAACCTGGTATTTGATGAAGGAAAAGAGGAGAGAAAGCAGGGAACTTTTCAGTTCACATGTATAGATTGCAATAAAAATGTTATAGTTTGAACTTTTTTTTTATTTTAAATTTTATTTTATTAATTTTATTTTATTTAGAATATTAAGGAAATTAGTGGGCCCGCTCGTTGTAATGGCAACTGGGAGGACTAGGAACTAGGGTTTGTGTAAAGGAAATTTTTTCAAAAGTGCACTTAGGGTTTGAATTTTTGTTTTTCAAATTTTTACCTCACATTTTACTTTCACTTTAACGTGTGAGCATTGCTTTACTTTTTGCCTCAAGTAAAATTTTGATATCCTCTTATTCACCTAAAAGAAGATTAATCACACTCGACTTTTGGACCACTCGCTATAAACGCTTTCTGATTTACCCCTGATTGTCAGTGAAAAACTTCTATAGAGTTGAACCAATCGTCTCAGGTTCAATATTATCTAACTTATCATTTTTTTTAAATAGAAGATTAACAACACAACCACAACCATAATGTAGCCCTTTGAAGATGCATTACTCTTCACTTTTTATCAATGAATTCACCGGTAGAATGCCGCTAACTACTGTAGTCAATCCGCTGTGCCTTTAACCACTCTTCATATCTAGAGGCACTCACGCATCTTCATGTTCCAAGAACTAATTAGTCTCAATTTGCGAAGGTGGAAAAAAAGTTATAGACAAATTACACAACTTTATAAAGGATTTCGTCTACTATACATTGTTTCGCTTCAATGAGAATTACAAAAGAATGATAGAATACTTGAACAAGGGAAAACATGAATATTTCGTCTTGAACAGAACTAGCCAATATCGTAGCAAACAAGCTTACTAGCTTGGACAAAGAATTGAGTTTCAACATTATAGCATCCATCACTTAATAAGGTGGATAGTAAGCACCAGGGTAAGACCCTGCAAAAAGATTTTTGAATGTGTAAAATTTTGCTCATGCATATTTCAGTAACTTCAACACTAGTTCAAAAGATGATGATGCTTTTTGAAACCCACCTGGTGGGTAATAAGGCTGTGCTGGAGGGTACTGAAGCAAGCTGGGCTGTGTCGGATAAGGAAGAGGATAAGCTTGTGTTGCGTAGACTTGAGGAGGAGGCGGATAGCTGGAAGTTGGAAATGGATACGAGGCATACACGCTGACTGCGGGATAAGCTCCCGGTGCATGTGGAGCATAGGCAGGGACATATGCTGGTGGTGGTGCTCCTGGCAAGTATGGTGGGGCAGATGGAGAGGTTGCTGCAGAGCTTTGCTGCTTACAAACAATTAGAGATGGAATTTACAAGCGATCTCTAGTTGGTTAGATAACATAGTGAATCGAACTTACGAATGTAGATTGAAAGTGCATGATCACCTTCACCTCTCCTGCAAACCTTCAAAACAAATTCAGGCAAGCTTCAGCTCATATTAAACAGAAGATAATTATAATTAGGTTGTAGAGGGTAGGATGGGCATCTGATTAGGTCTCACTTCAAATGTTTGGATTGTAGAGGCCAAGAATTGTCATCATAACCATGGGAGAGGACCTTGTGCAATTGAATCCTACGAAGAAGATGGATCAAGGTCAATCCTTCTGAGTCTTAATTCAATAGCCAAATGCATATCCAGAATATGGAGATTCAAAAAATTCGCTATGTAGAAGGAATGTAACTAGTTTTATCATTCTAGCAGTTGTAACCCTAGACCGAGTAACATGGAGCAACTGGATCCTGAGAAGAAGATGGATCAATGTCAATCCTTCAGAATCTTAATTCAATAGACAAGTGCTTATCCAGAATATGGAGATTCAAGAAAATTCTATATGTAGAAGAAAAGGAACTAGTTTTATCATTCTAGCAATTGAAACCCAGGATGGAGTAACATGGAGCAATTGAATCCTGATACGAAGATGGATCAAGGTCAATCCTTCAGAACCCAAATTCAATAGCCAAGTGCATATCCATAATATGGAGAATTGGAGATTCAAGAGCATTCGCTATATAGAAAAGGAACCAGTTTTATCATTTTAGCAGTTGAAACCCTAGACAGAGTAACATGGAGCAATTGAATCCTGAGAAGGAGATGGATGGTCAAGTTCAATCCTTCGGCATCCTAATTCAATAGCCAAATGCATAGAAGAAAATGAAGTAGTTGGATCATTCTAGAAATTGAAACCCAAGGAGTCTGAAGAATCAAGACAAGGAGGTGAACCTGCCGTTGCCGATGAAATCGTCGGCGGTGAAGGTGTTGCTGTTCCAGACCGTGACATTCAACTCCCGCAAGCCTTCGATGAGAGGAATCTGGAACTTCTCATGGAAGTTGGGGTTTTTCCCGCCATCTACGATACCAAAAGTGCGCCTTTTAAAAGCAAAATCCCCTCATTTTGGGCCGACAAAGCGCGACCTTGCAAACCCTAAAAGAAAACTCAACGCAATCGAAGGCACGCGAGGAGGGAGAAAAGGGGACCGACCTGTGCAGGTGCGAGTGCGGAACTTGGAATTGGCGTATTCGAGACATACGTAGGGATCCTTCCGCGAGAACAGCTCGGTGTCCCTCAATTTGCTGCATCCGACCACTGCTCCCCGAACAAAAGGCGATCATCAGAAGGGAGGTTAATCGATCGCGAAGAGGGAGGAAAAAAGGGATTTGTGGGGTCACCTGTGACCTCGAGGATCTGGCCTTGGATTCCGGGAAACGACGACATGAAGATCGAAGACGAGGAATTTGGGGAGGAAAACGACAAACGGAGTCGAGGGAAAGGTCGGTCACCTTCGCGTTGATGAACTTAAAAAAAAAAAAAGTCAAAATTAAGTCAAACCGCTTTTCCGTTGAAATAGTCAAACTGAATTGGTCAACGATTATTACATGTTCGTAGAAAATGTTATTTTATATTCCATCTTGAAATAACTTTAATTTAATTTATTTTAAAGTGATGTATTTTTAGTCAAAATTAATTATGGACGGAATATTAATTTTGATATTTTTAAAAAAATGTATGCACTCTTGGCTATATAGATAATTAAGGATGCCTTTATTTTTATTTTCTTTTTATGCTAAATTTACCAACTTATAAATTTTATCAAATCTAGAAGTTGATACAGAATTGACGAAGATGACCTAATTCATAAATCCAAATTACAATTTATACCCATTCAGAATCGGACTTCATCAATTCAAGGTAGATGACCTTGTTCATAAATCTGAATCACAATTTATGCACATTCAGAATCGAACTTCATCAATTCGGAAGGTAGATGACGTTGTTCATAAATCCGAAACACAATTTATGAACATTCAGCCTCCAAAGTGACTCGCCCCATCAAGTTCTAGGTCTTCGCTAACGACTACACCAAACCACCACCCTCTAGACTCGCGAACCACTCCCGAACCTTGGCCAACAACTACACCTAAGCGAAGAGGAACCACATCTATTGAGAGCGACTAAAGTTCGCTCCATTCTATCAACCCTACACTAGAATAAACATGAAAGAGCTCCTTAAAATTTAAATTATTTTCCCTCCAAATTCATCGATTGCCCAAAAGGATCACAGAACCATCTACACAAAGGTGTTAGTCAAAGAAAGGTTCTACTGATGCAAAGACAACAAATATCACTCAGAAAAACACAAGCAATATAAATTGAAGCTGCGCATGAATGGCTTGTTCTGAATGTCTACCGGGTAGCGATACGTTTACCATAAAACACGCAAATGAGGATATCAAGTTTAAGCGAGTGACTAAATCGACCTTGATGCTAACCCTCAGCCTAAATGGAACCCAGAGGTCTTGTACAGGAAAGAACAGCAAGGTGGTTCACTTCCGCTTCTTGGTAGGTGGCTGCGGTAGCTCTTCATCCTCGTCATCATCATCCTCTTCTGCATCTTCATCCTCATCCTCACCGTCAGAATCATCATCATCGTCGTCGTCATCTTCCTCTTCACTTCCTCCATTAGCCTCAGGGTCGTCATCCTCTTCACCATCTTCTTTATCATTTTCTTCTCCGGACACATCATCATCGCCTCCATCATCTTCCGAACCATCTCCATCCTCGTCGTTGTCGTCATCCTCGTCGTCATCTGACTCACCATCATCCTTGTTCTCTGGGACATCATTGTGTTTGCTTCTTCGTATCATTCTTCAAGAAAGAACACAGAGTAAGGACCACTATAACTAAGTCGACTAAAGGTCAGGAGAACCTACTCATAAATCACTTTCGATTCTTCACCAGAGAGGGCAGCATTACTTGAAGATCCTGCCTGAAGCACAATTCAGAAAAGTTCATGTTATCGAGGAAACATGGGAGCCATATCAGATGAACACATGTTCCGTTTCACTTGGGTGTGTAAAACATAAACTAAAAACACTGCTGTCGATACACAGTCAACGGTTCTCATATTAAACTCTAAAGTGCAAATTTAACATTATGGCATATGAAAGTTCAGCACCATCCTTCTATGTCGATATGCTTGCGAAAACAATTCAAAATTAAGTACAGTTTGAGGGAAAAAAAGATGCCACAGGCCCACAGCATAGAATTCTACACATGGAAAAGGTAAAAGATCAATCAGGGTATCAGGAAAAAGTTCATCACTAGGACAGAAAATAGGCCATGCCTAACAAAGTCGAACAAACAATATGTATCATTGTCAGGCAAGGTTAAAATCATTACTGATTGTGATGGAAAAAAAAAAAAAACTGAATTGTAAAACATGCGAGTTGAAAAGGAAAAAAAAAAAAAGAGAAACTCCATTGGTA
>JBAMIE010000044.1:6811503-6827689 GCA_037177295.1 Kaempferia parviflora | reverse complement strand
ATGCCAATTAATTACAAATGAAAGAGATGCATTAATTGTTCAACTATGGAGAATTTATGTTCCCACACTTGAACCATGAGGAAAAAAGATAAATGAAGCACAAATAAGAATTGTTTAGCAAGGACAAACTTAATTATGTAAAGAATTTAAATTGGGATATAGTGCTCAGCTCGCAATCTTAATAAATTTCAAAAGAACAAGAATAGCAGTATGATGAATAGCAAGGTTATGGGGTAAAGCAATCTTCAGACACTCACACAAACAGATATGAGCTAAGAAAATTGGAGACATTTAAGTTCCTATAAGACCTAGAAACTGTTCAATAGTCACACTTAGAGCAGGGAATGGTGTGCCTGAATGTTGAAATCCATAATAGGAACCAGATTCCACAGTCCTTAATTGTATAATTCCCAGATTCTCAACTATTTACACCTTTAACAATGACCTTAAACTATCTGAAGTTCTGAAGTCTAAACCATGTTCAGTCTCATCCTATTGCTTACAAGATGTTCAATGGAATTTCACATGTTAACTCCCTCTTACCAACCTCTTTTCAATTCTCTGTAAATATATATCTGACTAAATCATAGCACTTTCATAGTTGAAGAGAATGATTCTTTTTATTGAAAGATAAAAATTGGCCTGGATCTACTGTGGGAATGATTTAAAAGAACCAAAATAAAAAAATAATACATGGACCTTCTGTGAATTATATAAAAGAACCAAATAGAAAATAAAGATACATGAACCTACTGTATGATTTAGAAGATCCAAAATAGAAATAGCAATATTTACATGCAATAACATAATGGAAGCAGTCATAGATTATTCTTGAGGATTTACTCATGAAGACAAATTCAATCTTAATATTCTTGTTAGTTTCACTTAACCAACCAAGATCAATAATCCTAGCACATGTGAAAAAAGAACATTATTTAAAATTAATAACCCACGGAGGATGGAAGGGACCTGGCAAATCAAATCTCCAACTAGGGTTAGAAGTGCAGATGTTATAGCCTTTGTAATCACTGGATGCTTATCAAGAGATGTCAGGTACCTGAATGACGCAACACATTTTATCAACATTACAATTACACAATGATAAGACTCTAATGTTACTCAAACAAAAGTTGTAAATTTTAATTCGAAGAGGAAAAAAAAAGAACAAAAATGGAAGACGAGAGTGGAAGGATGTAGTGTAAATGGTTACCATAATTACTCAATATGGCAGCCATAGGTATGACTTCAACTATACAACATACAAATTGTACAATTCATTTAGGGTGGTGAAATTAATCAAGCTATGAGCTGGCAGTTGGTTTTCCAACTTGGTGACTTGTTGTCAAACTTGATGACTAGTTGTCCAATACTCACTTGAAGTTGGAGTATGATATTTGGTTGAGATCTGACATATTGCAATGGCCCAACATCGAACATGCTTTCTAACAAAGAGAATTAATCTTAATGTGTTTTGTTAGTTCATGAAACGAGAGATTGGTTGCAATGTGAAGAACGTATTGGTTATCACAAAAAAGGCACATTGATTGCGAGTGGCCAATTTCAAGTGCATCAATAAGCTTTTATTCCATAATAGCTCACTTGTTGCTACTGTCATTGACCTATTTTCTGCCTCTATTAAGGATCTTGAGATAGTCACATCTATTTCTTGGTCTGCCAAGAGATATGGCATTCTCCAAAAATGATAAAGAAACTGACAAAAATCATGAGCGACAACTTGTCCAGTCTAAGTCACAAAAAGGCAACAAGGTTGACTGAGGTTGATTTCTAATGCAAGATTCCTTGTCCTAGATTCTTCTTCAAATATCTCAAGATTCACATTACAGCATTCCAATGCTTTTCTTAGAGCTTGCATGAATTAATTTAAAACATTTCCTGCATTGGGAGGTCAACAGGCTTCGAACCCAACATTTTGTATTCTGGAAAATTGGAAGATTTTTGTCTCTCTACCTCAATACCGTAGAACTACTTCAGTGACCCAAGATCTTTAATCTTAAAATGCTTACTTGAAAACCATTTAAAATTGGATCAAGAAGCCAAACTATTTCCTACATGAATAAGGTTATCAACGTGAACTACATCACCTTATGAGTAAACAAGCAAAGAATAGTCTGACATTGGCTACTTGAAGTCTGCTTGATTGAAGTTATATCCTTGACTGCAAAAGTGAATTTTTCAAACCAATTTTTAAGAGCTGGCTTTATCTCATACAAAGAGTTTCTTAGCCGATGCGCTTTAATCAGGTTAGTAGGTTAGAACTCTAATAGTAGCTCCATGTATCCAAGTCTCAATGTAAGAGTGCATTGTTAGCATCTAATTGATGAAGATCCCAGTCTTTCATAAACATCACAGTGTTGTCATTTTAGCAGTTAGAGGAAATCCACACTTCTTTTGCATGAATCCTTTACCAAACAATTGACTCTTGTCTTCAACACTCCCATCAACCTTTTTATTGATTGTGTATACTTATCAGCATCCTATAGGTTTCTTACTAATTGGTGAGTCTTCCATTATTCATGTCTTATTGTCTTCTATAGAGTGTATGGTTGCAGATATTGTCTCTCTCCATCCTGGGTCTTGGACTGCATTTGAATACTGACTTATTGTTTGAGTCGATGGCAACAACAAAAGCTTTATAAGATATATAATTTATTACAAGACATATAGGATAAATCACACCTGAACTTGTGCCGAGGAGGAGAATGACTGGATTGCCCAAGAAAGAGTGATGGTGTAACAAAAATTATCTTCCAAACGTTTTAGCAGTCTTTGTACTCTTTGGAACCTAATCATCTACTCATCGTAATGCATTATGTTGATAGTTTGTGCCTTTATTTTTAGGTTATATTGACTTTTTCCTCTTCAAACTTCTAGTGTTTTTGCGCTCCTTTCTACTTTCTAATTTCATTCAGGCTTGTCACTACATTTTTGGCTCAACTCCGCCTATCATTCAAATTGGGATTTCTGATTCCCAAAGATCTTAATCTGAGCAAAGGAAACCCTGACTCTCTAAATAAAGCATCCTTTGCCACGAAGATTTCCTGTGTTTTTTAATCTAGACACTTTCATCTCTTTTGGGCATAATGATATCCAAGGAACACACTCTTCCCTTTTCATCAAATTAGTCACCTCTTTTAGTCGACTTTGGACATAAAATAAACAACCAAATACTTAGATGCTTATATTCATAATTCACTTTTTTTTTTCTTAATAAGGATCTCACGTGAACTTTTACCAAGGTTCTAAAATTCGCTAGGCACTGGTCGGGCGCCGGACCACAGCCTAGGCGGGGACTAGGTGCCGCTGGGCGGATTCCACGATATCAACAAAAATAATGTAATAAATTACATTCTATAACTCCAACACAATAGCGTCAAATTTAAAATTAGTTCACAGCTAACTAGGCCGATTTTTAGAACACAGACTTCTACCAATCAAAGTCTTGTTTGATCCTTGATTAATCAAATAGTTGCCTCTAGAATACACTCTCTGAATACTTTATAAGAAAGTTTGCTTCAAACATCAAAGCTCGAGCAACATTTAAAATGCGACAGTGTTTTTCCTCTGCGCTACCCTTTTGTTGAGATATTGAATCTGCCTCCTTATATAGAGAGATGGTAGTGCAAATGCTGCCGAATTGATTTCATAATTAGTCAGTTTGGCAGCCATAGGCACAACTTCAACTGTACAAGATACAAATTTTACTATCCATTTAGCCCATAATACAGTTAATTAAAAGCTGTTGGTTTTCCAATTTGGAGGCATGTTGTCAGACTTATTGACTAACTGCCCAATAAAAATAAGATAAAATTTATTCAATATGTACAAAAGATTGCAAGCAGTTCAATTCTGCATTTCTTTGCCGTGGTCTAAAACAGATGCTAAGCGATAACGAATAACAGCAGCACAATAAGTTAAACAATGTAGGGAGCTGGCAAAAAGAAGGGGGAACTCGCAGCATTTTACCAGGAAAGGAAGGACCAATCATTCCCACTGCCTCTATCATTTCCACCTCTGCCTTCGGAGTCTCCGTCACCCCATCCCCCGTGCCCAGCACCACCGCCGGTGGAACCACCAGAACCGCCGCCTGAGGCGGCCCGAAACCGCACGAAACCGGAAGCCTTCGGCTCAAACCGGGGACAAAAACGAGGGGTTGCACCTCCAAACCCAACGCAAGGGAAGGAAACGAAGGGGCGGCAGGGGAATCGAGCATCGGTGAGGTTCTGGCGCTCGCAGACCAAAGAGAGCCGCTCCAGGCCACGGAGTTGGACGGCCGACTTGGGACGGCGAGGGAGGGATCGAACGGCGAGCGTGGAATTGGGGAGAAATGCCGCCATTTTCGCGCCGCAGCGAAGCATGACCAGGAGGCGGTGGCTTTGTCGAGGTTTTGACGGTAGTGGAATCGACAGCTAACGCTGCTTTTCCCAATTGGGCAACTACGTAACGGGCCGTGACTGGGCCCCCTAAGACACCATCGGATCTCAAATTTTTTTTTTAAATCAATTGTTAATTAAAAAAACGTAGCAAATATCTTTGTTATTGTTTGAAAATCTCACCTATATCCTAGCATAAACAATGATGGCATCGAGGCGGTCTCTTATATCTCTTCCCAAAGCACCGTGATTTCTTACGAAGAGTAGCAAACACAAGTCTTGTCATGTGGGCCCTAACTTACCTCTCGGATCCTTTCCCTGACTCTTGAAATGCTTGGGAGTTACAGATTCAGCATGATGTTATCTATGCTGATAAGTCTTTCCTGAGCATGATGTCGGTAAGCCTCCCCAACTCCGTGGACACTTGGGAGTCATGGATCGAGCAACGATGCTGGAAAGCCTCTATTCTCGACTCCTCGATCAGAAATTATCAGCTTTACGACAGGCTCATCAACTCTTTACGGACTCTTTGGTTGGAAGTCATCAGGCTTATAACAGACTCGTTGATTCTTTCCCAACTCCTTAGTTGAAAGTCATTATCCTTTCGACATGCTTGCTGACTCTTTCCCTAAACTTCTTAGTTAGGATCAATTGTAGGTTTAGCAATTCTCACAACACAATAGTCTAGTCAGTGGAGCTCACGTCCCCTTCGACTAAACTTTGAGAGAAGACTTGTGATATGAGATGTCAGTTAGTGCCCAAATGGCAGAACCCGGTTAGTATAAAGCTCACAGATGAGGAAAGGGCATGCAAATAAGGAAATAACACATAAACTATAAAACAACACACCAATTATGAATGGGCTAATAAATATATTTCCATTAGGGTACCATTCCTTTTAAGGAAACATAGCCTTTAGTTGTGCTATATAAAGTCGTCCACTCCCAATGGTGTAGGTATGCATACACAAGCATCCAAATCCAATTACGGCTCCTCTTTTTCTTTGTCCTCTAACTTAGGCAGTGGAGTGGTTTCACTGAGACTTCTCTTGGCGAATCCTTTGATGTTTACTACTCTTCATAGGAAAATACAGTGTTGTGGGAAGAGATCTAGGACATGACTTTGACATTATTATTCTCCGTACTGAGATGAATTTCTACCACCACATTATCGTAGTGAGATTTTCAAACTAAAACAACAATAATAAATAAATAAACTTGTATAAAATAGTTTTAATATATTAAAATTCTAATTTTTTTTAAAAATCAGTATAAACATACTGTTCTTTATCTGGGATCATTATATAAAATCAGTTCGGATCCTCTGTCCCAATATCACCACGTCCCCGTGTCCCTTCACCGATCGGACGGCTGTAATATCCTCGAGATATGTGCAATATCTTTGTGATGTGCACATCATCTTTGAGATGTGATTTAGTCCGTCCGATCGGTAAGGGGACACGGGGACACGATGATATTGAGACAGAGGATCCGAACTAATATAAAATAAGGCGCTCTCGTGGTACTCTCACTCTTAAACCTCTCAAACAAGAACACGAGGGTTTGCGATAAAAGTTGGTGGATTTAGATCACTCTGTGATCATAACCATTCAACTTGTTGAGTAAAAAACAGGAGAATCTGTCATCTTAAGATGTAGTTGGTCATTGCAGAAGAGTTGAGATTCGAACCTTTACTCTATGATAGTAATTCTATCTCGCATTAATCAACTCAATCCTGCATGATCATCATCATTTTCATTCAGGATGATTTATGCTGAATTTGGCATGATCTAGAGTGAAAGCATGATTCACAAGCCACGATTTACTTACCTAACTTGAGCCTATTTGTTGTTTGATTGAGCATGATGTAATTTGATCCAACTATATTAACACTACTAAAAGTAAGCATTTATTAGGGCATTCACAATGAGAGTAAATATTTCTCCTAACTATTTATCACTCATGTCCAAATTATTAATCAAATATCACACATTTTAAATATCTCAAATTTTAATGTACAACAAGTCAAATATTTATGAGCCCCACTATTATTGTAAATATATATATAATCTCAATCATAATTAGGAGTTAATTAAAATGATTAGTTAAATCCTAAGTTAAAAAACTTATAGGTTATGTAGTGATCAAGATAAACAAACATATAAAAAAAGAGATTTATTGGCTGTTTCTCTTCCTTCCTTCCTTCCAAGATAATTTTCCACCGGATGATTAAGGTTATTTGGAAAAATATTCTCTTTAAATGTCCTATCATGGATGCCCAATCTTCCTGAGTGATCAGATTCAACTAAGGTTTAAGGTAGGCTTGATTAATATTATTATTATGCGCATCAGTATTCAACGGTCCAGAGGCATAGAAACAGTATCGAGGAATATGACTCATACACCGGCCTGGTCCATCACGATGCTGATTTGGGTTCGGTTTACCCCCGCGGAGGGAAACAGAGATATTTTGTGGGATCCTAGTTCACCGGGAGACGATAAGAGCCGCATAATTCTTCCCGGATTCTTCTTCCGCTTCTCTCAAGGTAATCCGCCGCGATAGAGTAGGAGAGATCGATCATTCGAGCAACTCAGCTTCCCAAATGGCTGCTGCTGTGAATCTGAGCTGCTCGGTCGGGAATCCGGCCTCGTCGCTCCTGCATTCTGCTGCCGATGGACGCCTTTCAATTGCTAGAAGCCGCTGGGTTCCAAGTTCGTCACTTTTCTTTCATTTTATTTTAATGGTTTAGAGTTATTATCTTCCCTATGTTCAACTCGCTTCTACTAAGCTTGCTGCAGTTGTGATGGAAAGATCGATTGAATCGTATATGACCTTGTGCTTGTGGGCGTTTCTTTTTTGCACTAATTTTGGTCCGGATAGAAACCGCTAGTTTTAAAAGTGCTTCCTTTCACGACACTAGGTAATGGAAATATTCATAGGCATTCTATTCATATGTGGATGATGCATTTTAAAGAAATTTGGTGGCTATTTTCGTGTGGCAATTGGTAGACATGGTGAGAAGAACAGAAGCCTCGTTTGTGAAAAATTGCAACCCTTTTGACGAGTTCCTTAGTTTACACGGCTGCTCAAAATTTCCTCTTAATTGTTTGTTTTCAGAGCTTATCCTGATATCCTGTTGTTTGCTAAAGATGAAAAATTCTACTAATCCAAAACAAAAGCCAAGTTGAAGGTAGAATGCAGACCATGATCGTTGGTGCTTATTTTGAGGAGAAATCCTTACTATGGAATTTGATCATTTGTAAAGTCGTCAAGTTCGAATTACATGCATGGTTTGCAACTTCATGTAGCTGTCTAATTATTCTTCTCAATTGCTTGTTTGCAGTTTCATATCCTATTGTTTGCTATAGATGAAAAATTATACGAGCTTAAAAAAAAAAAAAAAAACCATGTTGAAGGGAGAAATCAGACCGTAATGTGCTGATTTTGTGGAGAAGTTCCTTACTCTGAAATTTGATCATTCATTCACTCATCTAGTTCTAATCACCGTTTTACAGGAAGGGCTGTGATTAGCTTCTTGAATACTAATGCAGAACAACTCACAATTTTTTATATCAAGTTTAATGGCCAAAGCACTTGACTGAACTCTAACATAGTTTTTTAAAAGTAATTTCTCAATTTTTAAGAGAGTAGTGAATTTTGGTCTTAAAAAATGAAGAGTTGATACCCCCTTGGTTATTTTTAGATAGTTATTTATAAATCTTGGTAGTGTTTAGACATTGTAATTAATCCCTTTTGGTTTGAGTTCCTGAAGTTATTTTGTTTTCCTAGAAGTCTAATAATCCTCAGTTAGAAATAGCTAGGTAATACAAGTATGTTTATTCCCAAGATGATCCTTGTCAACAAGAATATTAACAACTTTTTTTTTTCTGATCTATGAACTTAACATAATAATTTATTCTCAGTGTGGCATACTTCTGTTTAATTTGATAGTTAACAGCCTAATCGTAACTGTATTCCTACAGCTGCAATTATCTTTCGTCAAACACACAAGTCCAAGAAAGTCATTTGTTTAAGAAGAGCAACTTTCAGATTAGATACGAGAAGAATGATGCTCACGGTTACCAGAAACAGTGGTTCATCATCCTCGGGAGGCAATGTAGATGAGACGGAATCCTTGGACAAAGAGAAGGTATGCTCTACACCATCGAAGACAGATATTCTAGTTTTGATGCAAACAAATTGTACCTGGTCTTAAAAGTTTATTTGTTCAAAGTAAATGTCACTTTTTACAAACATCTAAAAGAGATCTTTTGTTAAACAAAAAAGTGCATGATAAGTCTGTCAGTAGTTTCTTATGCGATCTAAAATAGGGTCTCAGACTAAATGTATCTTCTTTTAAAATTGGCTATTTCAATTCACAAATCCGATTAATCTATTCATCCTTATTTGGATCAACCTATTACTTCCTTACTAGTTAGGAGGTGCTATTGCAATTGTGGTCTACCTCATGCTTCTCACTAAGCTTGCATTGTGGTCTTCCTTCGCTGACCGGGCACAAGATTCTGGAAGCCATTGTCTCCATCACACTTGAGATCATTACACAGTAATTCCTGTCAATAACGACAATGACTTACAAAGGTGTAGGATAATTATGTCTGTCTTCACCTCTTGCATCTATAGTTCCTATTCTTCCATAGCTTCCACACTTGCAATGTCAGTAACTGATCGTATGAGAATATGATCTCGTGTTACTCCAAAGTTGGGAATATAGTGATATTTTGAAGGCCTTCGATCAAATTAAGGAAATGGGCATTAAATCCGAAAGGGGGGAGATGGTGGAGGGCAATGCTTCTGAATGATGCAAAAATGTTGTCTGATGATATACTTGATAAAGGTCTTTCACCTTGAGTAAGGACACTACAAAGTTTCATATGCAAATTGCAAAGTGATACATGCATTAGATGCCGAAATCTGAAGCTTGTACAGAATTAATTAAGTTTGGTATAATAGCATTGACATGCATGCAATCGATTTGAGACAATTAAGAAAACAAGGATTCCTTTTGTAAAGTGATCTGTTGGGTTAACTTGGTCATCTAGAAAACAAGAAGAATAGTACATGAAATGCTTTCTTGCCAAAGAAAAAGAAGAAAAAATGGAATTTTATTTTCAACTTAATTATTTTGTTGTTTCACGTGTTCTAGCCTCGTAGGAAGATCACTATCCCATTTCAATTTTGGCAGAAAACAAGGATTCCTTTTGTAATTGTTGCTATATTCTTCTTCTTACTTCTTGGTTGTGCTAATATTACAGTATTAAACAACTATGCCCTGACTGAAAGCTGCGTTGTAATAAAATTAGAATCTGCTAGAACATCAACATTTAGCTGCAATCATATTAGCTCTATTATACTTTTCGCAAAAAAAAAAAAAAAAGAAAAAAAAAAAAAAAAAAAAAAAAAAAAAAAAAAAAAAATTATTGCAAGCTTCTAAATTTATATTTTCTATTCAACATAAGAAGTCAATGTCGTAATGTTGAGGGCATAACATTTCTAATATTGCAGGTTCCTTTTGGATACACAAGAAAGGATGTTTTGTTGATAGGTGTTGGAGTTACCTTATTAGGTGTCGGGTTGAAAACTGGACTAGAGGTAATTTTGCTTGTGTACTTGTATTCTGCAACTATTTTGTTGTAGTTAGTAAATCCCCTTCTCAGAGACGATTTGACCAAACAAATGAATGTGGCTGAGTTTTAAATATTCAAATTATTGTTCGTTAGACTTTTTGTTTCAGATATATTGGATTTCCACGACTTTATTTTGTTTCAGTTAGTTGGAGTTGATCCTTTGCAAGCAGGCAATGCGGTTCAGTTAGTCATTGTCTTGGGCCTGACAGTCGGATGGATTTCTACATACATGTTCAGAGTTGCGAACAAAGATATGACATACGCTCAGCAGCTAAGAGATTACGAGTCTAAAGTCATGGAGGTAAGTTTGCATATTTAAAATTTGGAAAACTACTTTCATGAACTTGAGCTGACAACTAATTGAGTTTGCATTGAGATTCAACATTCTCAAAGCAAATTTCTCATCTGAAAATAAACACATAAGATTGCTGGTTGCTTCGAAGCTAGGAAAATGGAACATGCTGGTGTTGAATTCTATGGAATGTTTGCGACGCCTATTTCATGGGGTGATCTCGGTGATAAGAATTGGGATTGCTACTGCTCACACTATTTGTTGGGATTGATACCACTTGCCTGAGATTGTATAGTGTTGATGAGTGGCCTACTAGCGGCATTGCGCCAAAAATCTTCATTTCCTTGTAAAAGCAAACCATTGAAAACTTATGTATGTAGAACCGAAAGTAACCCTGAAACCCTCACAAAATGATAAGCCATAAGAAAGTACACAAAAGGCACACTGATATATGATAGTATTTATGATCACATTCAAATTCCTTTTAGGATTGTTTAGGATTTTGCATCCATCTAAAGACTAGTTCCTCTCTTCCCTCTGATGCTCAACTCTTATAAGGTTATCAAAGGAGAGGCAAAACATGCAATGGAGGGATAGAAGTCTAAAACTCACTTCTTATACCCAAGAACATCAAACAACACTAATGAGAGAATCCATCCCCCGTCTTTATTATGTCTTTTACAGATAAAACAGTGATCGTGAAATCCCTAGGTCAAGCTTCCTAATTACATAATGTGGCATCAGATCCAGTTGTGGTTGCTGTATCACGACTGAACCCCACAAACCTCCTTTCTTAGAGGTTTTCCAATTAGGTTTCTAACTAGGTTGATCATATAACTTGGTTTCTTCGCCTTTGGTTTTCTTTCTTAACCTGGCTATGATTTATTATGACTACAGTGTTGAATCAATCTCTGTAAAGAAAAATGATATCTTGTTGGCATTTGCTGAATTTTCATTTTCATTTTCATATTCATATCAGTGATGGGTTTTATATCTTCCAGAAACGCCTAGAGGGACTCACTGAAGCTGAATTAGTGGCACTGCTCGAGCAAGTAGAAGAGGAGAAAAGGCACCCAAAAAGTAGTGAGCAGGTCAACTAACTGAAGCCTCAAAGAATTATATTACATATAGTTTCTGTATAGTTTGGCTTATTTAATGTATTTCTCGATCGATCAAGCCACAATTTTCAAAGTTGATGTCTGATTATCGCACCTAGATTTAGTGTTGTGAAATGAAATGAATCACTTATGAAAAAGAGAGTGTTCTCTTGATAGTTCGTGTTGTCACATAAATGCGTGTTAGCTCTGGGACGGGTTGGCGGGGGCGCTGGGGACGAGCGTATTCGCCTTTTGCCACGTGTTGTCATATAAATGCGGCGACTATGCTTGATAGTTCGTGTTGTCGCACATGATGCTTTTCTCCCAATTCAACGTTCCTCTGTAGTTTCGACGTGAACACGACACGTATGGATATGACCGTCCGTCTTGAGCTGGTTGCAAAGCGGGAAAGAAGAAGGAGCCATGACTTATGACAAAAGAAAGTCTTCTATTAAGTGAAAAAAGAAATAATATTTGGAAGCTCTGCCCGAAGCATCTTAATAAGGAATGAATTCCAAACTCACATATTTAATTGAGTTTTGTCTATTCCAAAGAGCAATTCTAAAATTTATATTCTCAAACCTATTAACTAAACACTTTAGAGATCGTTTGGTTTGAGTCATTTGCCTTTTTATTTTTTATAAAATCATATTTTCGTATTTATTAGAAAATAACTTTTAAATATTTTAAAATAGAGGTGGAAAATAAAACCAAATAATATTTTTTAAAAAACTTATATTTTCTCATAAAATAAAAACAAAAAACACTGAGACCAAACGCTTCCTTATCCATCCTTTAATTTTCAAATCCCTAAATTAAACACCACAAATTGAATCCCGTGAGGCTGGTACCACTTTTCCTCTCAAAATGGTTCATCGCACGTGAATCAATCGTAAACCGAAGCCCGAGAAAAGCCCAATTAGACAAACCCAAATTAAGCGCCCAGATTTCGAGCGTGAGGAGCCGCCAGAACGTCCCAGCGCTGAGGCGACCTACCCCTCTCGCGCATTGCCCGAATCTCTTCGATTCGTTATCTCGGTGCTTCGAATTTTATTCCTCTTTCTCCGATTGGCTGCTTGTTAGATGCGTTGATGAAGCTGTTCCTGCTGTCGAATCTATGAAATCTCGTCGATTTGGTGCCAAATTTCCAACTTCCGTGCTCACGGGTTTGCAAAGGGCGGTCTGACTCGCTGAGGTAACCCTAAGATGGTTTTAGTCGCGTTTGAATTTCTTTGCTGTTCCCTTTGTGATCTCTTGTCATTTCCTTTTCTTTCTATTTTTGTATGTTCCAATGATATTGACTTAGATTCGCTTTGTATCCTGCTATTTCATCGTGGGAAAAAGTTTTTTTTTTTCTTGGCAATTTATTGTTATTTAATGCAGTTTTGCTTTATTTTTTTTTTTTTTTTTGATGAGCTCTAACGTCTCCGAATAGCCCCTTTTCCCGCTTTAGATAATTCTTTGTTGCTTCTGCGTCTTTAGTGGTGTTAACGTTTTTTTTTTAGTGTTTTTGTAGAGGTTCATACTGGTTGAGGAAGGGAACGAACTAGTAGTTTGTCAGAGTTTGGTCTTCTTATTCTGCATCATCTTTTGCTTGTTTGGTCATGGAAAGAAGATCTAATTGTACTCCAGTGGCTGAAAATGGGGTATTGGATGTGAAACCATTGAGGTCTTTGGCGCCAATGTTCCCTGCACCATTTGGCTTTGATATGGTTACACGGTCAAATGTGCCACCCCTTGTTTGCATCAGTCCCTTTGGCTCGTCTCGTTCTGGTCTTGATCCTTCACTTTTCACACCAAATAAAGTCCCTTTTGCCATGAATGAGGGAGCTGCTCATGTTGCAACGAGGTCTGGACCGTCTGGTGCTAATTCCTTTTGGACAGGAGGAGCAAGCATTCTACTTGTGGATGATGATGATGAGGAGGAGAACCCTCCTTTCGAAGGTAAAAGTCGAACCTCTGGAAAAAGGGGTAAAAAATCGCAAGCAGGAAGCTCAGGGTCAGATGCTAAGCGCAAACGACTTATTAAAAGTTCAATAAAGCCACTTCCCTTGTCACTACCTATGCCAGATGACCCAAGAGAGTCGGTGGATATGATCCTTATGAATTTTGATTCACTCCGCAGGAGGCTTCTTCAGGTGGATGAGGCAAAAGATGAGAGTAGCCATCACTATTTGAAAGCTGGGTCCATTATGTCTGCTAGGAATGTGAGGACTAATGCGGGAAAAAGGATCGGATCTATTCCAGGAGTTGAAGTTGGAGATATTTTCTATTTCAGGTTTGAGATGAACTTGATTGGTTTGCATGCTCCTAGTATGGCTGGTATTGATTACCTGACAACTAGTTTCGGTGACAAAGATGAGCCTATTGCCATTTCTGTTGTGTCATCCGGCGGCTATGAGAACGAAGAGGATGACATTGATGTCTTGATTTACAGTGGCCAGGGAGGTGGTGGCAAGAATGACAAAAAACCAGAAAACCAGAAACTGGAAAGAGGTAACCTTGCTCTTGATAGAAGTTTTCACAGGAAGAATCAGATTCGGGTTGTGCGTAGTGCTAAAGATATTAACTGTCCAACTGGTAAAATATACATCTACGATGGACTTTACAAGATTGAAAGCTCATGGACAGAAAAAAATAAGGCAGGGTTCAACATGTTTAAGTACAAGTTGCTAAGAGAACCAGGACAGCCTGATGGAATTGCAATATGGAAAATGACTCAGAAGTGGAAAGAAAATCCATCAAGTAGAGGTAAAGTGATATTACCTGACATATCATCAGGTGCAGAAAATATTCCTGTTTGCCTTGTCAATGATGTTGATGATGAGAGAGGGCCAAACCATTTTGTATACATAACAAATGTCAAGTATCCTCACCCTATTGACATGATGAAGCCTCTACAGGGTTGCATGTGCCTTAGTGTTTGTCTCCCTGGTGATATGAACTGCTCTTGTGCCAACCACAATGGGGGTGATTTACCATACAATTCAATGGGTCTTCTTGTATGTCGTAAACCATTGATTTATGAGTGTTGCTCATCTTGCCAATGCACATTTAATTGCCGAAATAGGGTGACTATGAAGGGTATCAGGCTTCACTTTGAAGTTTTCAGGACAAGTGATCGTGGTTGGGGTCTTCGTTCATGGGACCCTATTAGAGCAGGTACATTTATTTGTGAATATACAGGTGAGGTTATTGATAGGAGCAAAATTGAAGATGAAATTGAAGAGAATGAGTATATCTTTCAAGCTACTTATCTCGGTGAAAAAGCAATGGGATTCAATTGTAGGACTGAATTATTGGAAGAGGCAGAATTAAGTACCGAAACTCAGGTGTTTAGGTCATTTCCCATTACATTAAGCGCAAAGAATTCTGGCAACATAGCACGTTTTATTAATCATAGCTGCTCGCCAAATGTCTTCTGGCAACCAGTTTTATATGATCATGGTGATGAAGAGTATCCACATATAATGTTCTTTGCAATGAAGCACATTCCTCCTATGACTGAACTGACATATGATTATGGTCCTGGGTCTGGATCTGGATCAATCCGTAATAAGAAGTGCTTATGTGCAGCTCCAAATTGTCGAGGCTATTTTGGATAAAATTCATCGATATTGTATTAAAGTACCATAAGCAATCTCCAGTCACTCAAGGTAAGGGTTTATTCTGACCTTTTATGGCCTATTTCTGTGTATAGCTTGATTCATATTTGGAAGTTTACTTACCCATCTAACAATTCGTGTTTGCGTCATTATGACATATACCCTTTATCCTTTATATCTATTATATGTTTTATTTATAGTGCAAGTTGACGAAAACCTAAAGCAACATTTAGGTGTTAACTTACACATCAGCTTCTGAAGATTAAAATAGCATTTCATCATCACATCATCCTTTTGACCAGTTTTTCCATTGATGGATGACAATTATAGAATGTTATAGATACCTGTTGGATTGGTATAGAAGATGTAAATGTTGATATACTAATAACAACTGTTTAAGTTTATCAACGTGGTATTTCAAGCCATGATGATTACTGGATTAGAAGGACATTGCTAAATTTAAATTAGGGCTTTGGCTTAAAAGGATTATGCTAGAAGGGTTAGGTGCACATTTAAGGCAATATCATATATTCAAATCTATTTGTACTAGGTACAACTTGCAGTTTGTTATTCTTGCATTAATCATGGCAAGTATTTAAAGTACTTGACAGCTTATTATTAGAAACTTTGTTAACTTCTCATAATTTCACATATAGTTTGTAATAGGGTAAGTCTTAGAATTATTCTCGTGAAAGCTTTTTTCCTTTCTTCCTAACTTGATCTTTTTTGCATTATGTAAAATAAGTTGAGCCTAATTTGTAATATATGAGAGGAAAAAACCCTATATTTTCCCCACTTGGTGTTTTTCTTTAATACTCTTGAATGGGATCAATATAGAGGGCATACCTCCTATCCTTTCCATACCTCAATGCTCTTCCTTCATTATCTATTTCTTAACTTCAAATATGTCTCACATTTGTTTTTGAATAGGGACGGAGCCTATTTTATCGTGAAATGATTAGTTATTTGAGAGCAAGACACTCTTCACATATATAGTTTTTTTTGTGGACTATACTTGTCCGTGTTGGATTAATGAGCATTGAGCATTCTATCTTTAATGTGCCTTCTCATTCCTATAATTACTTACCTGTACAAGTGTAGCTCTAGCACCATTTTTCTATAGGGGAGATTATGCCATCCCAAAATGACTAATTAT
>JBAMIE010000044.1:6784776-6794850 GCA_037177295.1 Kaempferia parviflora | reverse complement strand
TCTAGGGACATATTGGCAGGGGCGCTTTGGACATTGTATGATAAGTTTGTAATCCCCTCGGGTGGTACGATGGTTAGGGCATGGGAAGTTACCACATGAGGTTATGAGGTTGAAACTTGAAGTGTCTGAGCATGCCCCCACCAAAGCCTTGACCACTTGTACTAATGGCTAATAGCTACCCGTGATTTACCTCCTCTATATTAACCCAGGAACGGATTGACGGGGGCGCTGAGGGAGAGCGAATCGTCTTTTTGCCACATTGTATGATAAGTTTTGCCCTCGAGATAGGGTTGAGTTGGTTAATGCAGAACAGAGTTGCTACCATAGGGTGAGAGTTCAAATCTCGGCAAAGTCAAGGAAAAAAAGTCTTCCCCGCAATGGCCAACTACAACTTCCTAATTTACCTTCTCATATATGGTCATGGGGTCGACCTTGTGGGACTTCTAGGGTGGCAGATTCCACCTTGCTACTACTGTATGATAAGTTTTGACTTTTTTGGCAAATCAATTTTTAATTTTTAGACTGTATCCTAAATTATTCAGGAAGACTTTACTCTATTCAATAATATTTATGTTATAGCAGTTATAATTCATAGCTACCAATGGTATAATCAGGATTTTCTACTACCCTGAACTAAAAAAATTGTGCTTAAATAAGTGTCATGATTATTCTTAAATATGTGTCATATGTTTAAACATATGCCAACTTTTTATTAAACATAAGTCATGTTTAAACACACTGAGCATAAAATTGATGGGCTACTTGTAGGGTTATATTGGCTGGAGCCCAATAAAACTAAGCCCTATATGCGCCATAAAGAGGTTGAGGCTTAAAATTATTGGGTTGCACTGGACTGGAGCCCAGTAAAGCCCAGCCTTATTTACGCCATTGATAGCTACTACCACACATATTTAACATGTTTAAAATATTACATTATAATAACTATGATTTTATAACTACTATAATGTAAATTTGATACGTTCACCTAACATTCATGTGGTAGAAATTTACATTTCGTAACAACCATAATTTGAACTTGTCCTATTAATAATATTTACATTGTAATAATTATAAAATTATAGCAGTTATATTAACTACGAAAATCATAATTATAATATATATTTATTATATTTATATAATTGGTCTATCAATTTACAAAAAAATATGGAACCGTTCACATCAGCGGCTCTCCTAAAGTCGGCCCCACGGATATGAAGACAGGTAAATACAGGTACATAGGTGTCAGACATATGACGGGGTGTACCTCAGGGCTCCAGTTCTTGGGAATCGACCCCTGATGGTGTGCCAGAGTATACCATACGTCCACCATCTGTGCTACGTTCTGAGAGCAATTGGTCTATCAATTTAGGATTTAATAAGTGTGGAGAGAGTAGCTATGTCATTTTATAAGGAAAGTTGATGAGGTAGGATGTTGTTTTGATTTAAAAAAAAAAAGAGAAATGATTTGATTTAAAAAATAAGAGTGTTTTTTTTTTTAAAATTTTGTCCAATAATATTCATCGGAAGATCGCGTGTCTTGTCCAAGAATTTCTATGTCAATTGAACTCGGTTTAGCTTAATTTAAAATCTGAAGTCGGTTGGATCGGACCAAGTGATATTTAAATTCGAACCATTGAGGCCGGCTCGATCTCTTTTGCAGAAGAAGAAAGAGTTTCCCAACGCGCACGCGTGGACGGTATCGGCGTGTCGTAGTAGGATCGGCGATATCGCCAAGTTTTCTCCTCCCTCACTCCCAATTCCCACCTCGTTCAGCCTGTTGATCCATCCTCAGCTGCTTTCTTCCTCGTTGAAGGTGAGATACCCTGGAAAACCCTCGTGTTTGCTGTGTTTTCTGGTGATTTTCGAGGAAATTAATGGTGCTTTTTTTGTGATTTCTTTCTAAGGATGAGAGGCGTGGCGCAGATGGTCCGGGACGAGGAGAAGAGTCCTGGTGACACCGATCCCCTCATCCAGAGGCAGACTGGATCGTCCCGGGCCTGGCTTCATGAGGGTTTGGGCGAATTCAAGGACGAAGAGGCTGACACTGTCTCGTCTGCTTGCTGCCGCATCTGCCTGGAGAGCGATTCCGTCCCAGGTGACTTTTCTTCCGTCGATTGTGGTTTTTGTGATGCCCTGTGCCATTTAGCAAGTTCCTGATACAGTTTTGTGGCATGTAACATAAACTTTCCATCAATTGTCGACAGTAGTCTTGAAACAATTTTCTTCATTATGTAATCACTACATTTGCCTATGCGATGTCTTACTTTCAAGTTATTCTGTTGTTTGCATCAATCTCATCGCATGTGTATATTCATATTTTAGGTGGGTCTCCATGTTCATTAGCTTGGAAAGAGTCGTGCTCGTATGAAAATTTCTTCAAGTATTTCTTCAATACTTGATTAGACCAAAAAAAAAACTTGGATGATGCGGGAACATGGAACAGTGCCTGTACATGTAATAAAAGAGCAGTATATATAAAACAAATGTCCAAATAAACCATCAGGAATATGTACAGATGAATCCACCCTCATGAATAAACCATCAACTGAAAGCAAACTTGTAGATATGTGTGCATGTAGTTTTATGTATCTAAAAATTAAAGGCATAATTACTAACACTTTCCAAGCATACAATGTACATTATAAGAATACAGTAACATAAAATAAACCCACATATCTGTGCGTACCTAAAGTATGTGCTGCATTCTTGAAACCATGATTAAAATATCGGTGTATAGTAAAAGATATTAAAAAAAGATCAAAGAATGATGCATCTTATATGGATCTAATAATAAGGTCCAGAAACCAGAAGTTTTTTAAGGCAAGGGTGGACAGAATGGACGAGGGGAACAAGATGCTAAGTGGAAGCTTTATCATGAAAATAGAATCCCTGACTTGGTTGGCTAATGTGATTATGGTGAAGAAGTTGAATGTAGTGGTGCATATTTGTTAAGTTACTAATTTAAACCAGATTTCCCGAAGTGATTATTCTTATTGTCTAGAATTGATCTAGATGACCGACAACACAATTGGGTATAAAATGCTGAGTTTTTTTATACAATTAAATTCACAATAAGTTTTTTTGGATACAATTAAATTCGCATGACCTAAGAGGATGAGTCTCATATCTTATTAAAAATATCTGAAAATACTTATTCCTCTAACATTAATGCCTTTTGGTTTAAAAAATTCTGACGTAGCCTACAAAGTTTGATATTTAGTTATTTGACTTCTTGATGGTGAAAATATGGAAGTTTACATAGATGATATGGTTGTGAAGAGTAACACTAGAGAAGGAAATGTATAGGAATTTGATGGAAGTTTTCTCTATACTCTGAGACTTAGAATGAGATTAAATCTCTTGAAGTGGTCCCCTAACATTGGATTAGGAAAGTTCTGTGGATTTCTTGATTATCAATAGAGAATTTGTGTGATAATTTAATTCTTTTATTTTCAGGTTATTATATCTACATTATTTCTTTTATGTTATTATCAGTTCAACATAGTAATTTTTTTTAGTTATTTCCTATTGTGTTAGTTTTTTTATATGTTGACATGACCATCCAATTCTTTTGATAATTAAATTTCAAATTGCTTTTTTCCACAACAAATAAAAATAATAAAGTATAAGTTGTAGATACAACTACTGTCACCCGCCATAGAGCTTACTTAATTCACTTGCTAAAAGTGTGTGCTGCCACCTTGTTTTTGATTTCTTCCCTCATAGAAAACATAACCTTAGTGTACCTTATCATTCATAGAATTGGATTTGTTATGGGGATATGCAATAATAAACCTCCCTCTGGTATTGTTGGATGGGGTTGAAGAACATTGTAACAACGTGTGCTAGATTCCACAATCTCAAACTACAACTTATGGATCCAATCTTGGTGCCAATGTGATGAAATTTGTCTCTCTTGGGAGAATAGCAAAAACATATAAAAAAGACGAATCAGTTTAATGTGGTTTGGTGTGTCTATATCCACAGAGAGAATCCAAATCTATAAATATGAGATATAAAAGTACAAATAATCAGGACAAATCCATTTCCCATTCCATATACAACTCTCTTGTTCCTATCTAGATGAGTAGATCTCATTTTTTTTCATCCACTAATAGACAATTGATGTTTGCACCTTGCACAAAAACTCTCTCATAGAGTCCTCACTAGCTCTCCATGGACAAGAACTCTCTAATTTTCCTTAACCTCTGTACACTCCACAAAGATGTCTCCTAAGCTTTAAAGTTCTAAGGTGGGAAAATTTGTATCCCCCTTGTTCTGGTCGAAATCAATCTCTTATAATACTGAAAGATCCACAAAAGACAAAACCCCCTAAACTTGTGGTTTCAATCTTTTTTGGGTCAATAAGATCCAAAAGCCCACTCTGAGCTGTAGAGCTGGACCAACAATCTTCACCTCCATGAGTGCTACTCCTTTGCACCTTCTAATAATCCAAGGTGATGTCTCTAATTGTCTTGCCATCTTGACATGCAAACATTATCTGATGAGCATACTTGACTCCACCTTGGCCAAGTATGGGTGTAATTGATTCAGTTGATGGTGCTACTTGACATGCATGCATTTGGCAAAGCAATCTTAGTTTACCCTGATATGAAATCCCAGAGATGTTGAACCATATATCCCATAAGTATATTTATTTAATTTGAAATATCATTGTACACGGTTGATTTCGTATAGTTAACAAAAACTTATATTGTAAAAAATTTGGCTTCTTGGTCGTAAAAATGAATTCTTATTGCTAATTAATACTTTATGTTAGCTGATTGACCTAACTTTATAAATTTGCAATGATAGATAGTCATGGATATATACAAAAGCCAATGTCTTTGTTGTTACAGGTGATGAATTGATATCTCCATGCTTATGCAAAGGCACTCAACAATTTGTCCACCGTTCATGCCTTGATCATTGGCGTTCAGTAAAGGCAAACTTTCTACCTAAACCACTTATTTTACTTGGCTATCAATGCAAATTCATAATGCATTTCGTATCATTCTTAGTTTTGATTGAAATGAGTGTCAAACAAATTGATTTTAAACCAATCCATCTGCTTCAAGCACAGAGAAAGTAAGGAAATTTTGTTAAACTGATATTATTAGCTCTTCTAAATGTTTAATCGATTGTATAAGTCCCAAGCATCACTAAGCAAACTTTAGCGTGTTTAAGCTTGCCCGCTACTAAGAGCAAAACACCAAGCTGTTTTCTTCCCTATTTTACTTGTTTTTCTAAGTATAAGATATTCAACTAATATATTCTCTGATAAAATCTTGTAATCTCCTTAGTCCTTAGTTCTATCTTGAGCTTCATTTACATAATTTGTTCTTACTTTTTTAGTTTATTCATTGACAGCCTTGAAAACCTTTTTTCTCGCATTCAAGAACTGAGAAAGTTGATATTAATTTATAAGCCTCTGGATAGTTGTTATTGTAGAGAGTTTATATGCTCATTACTTTTCCATATCAGAAAAAAATGATCTGTTATTCTCTTCGATATTTTAATGATCAAATTTTCCTGTTGTTTACAGGAAGGATCTGCCTTCTCTCACTGCACAACATGCAAGGCTCAGTTCCATCTGCGTGTAGAATTTCTGGAGGATTATGCATGGCGTAAAATAAAATTCCGTATTTTCGTAGCCAGAGATGTGCTCCTTGTCTTTCTTGCTGTACAAACTGTAAGGGCAATTTTAATACATTTTTGGTTTGTTTGCGCTGTACATTTCATGTCAACTTATTTTTCCTCCATTTGTTAGACCTGTTTAGTTGATTTTAATGATATATTTTGGAACTATTTCACTCTTATATTCTTTAAGAAGCTGCTTTTATACGTATTTTACTGTTAGATGGTGCAACAGATGACAGTTTTCTTGACTTTTTCCTGCAGAAATATAAGTGATATGCATATATGCTTGTTTTAGCTAATTCTCTTTGCCTTGATTTTCAAGAGAAAAGCATATAAGTTTCAACTATTCATAAGTGGTGACTTATATTCAAAGGGTTCAAACTCACATTCTTTAAAAAGTGTCGTTTGTGGATAATTATTTTTTGCAAAATTTCTTTTTGGGAACAAACAGTTATTTCTTAGGTGATTTCAAAAGTTCAGTTGCTGACTTAGGAAATACTATTCTCTCCACAGTTAGTATTCTTACTAATAATTTTATAACACATTATGGAATTTAGTCAATTATACTGATTTCTCTTGGGCCCCTATTGGGATATAGCTTGATGGCTACAAACTGGGTGGAATTCGGTCAAAGTAAATTTGGGGTTGGTTGAGCTTGCCCTAGCTGAGTCCAAATCCATCTATGTTAGCACAATATTTTCATTTTTTTTTTTGAAAAATCGTGTATATATATATGGTACTAGAGAAATTGGAGTAAAAGAATATGAATTTATTTTTAAGTTAAAATTTAAAGAATAGTGCTATATATACTTTTTCAGGAATGGAGATATGAAAACATTACGCATGGATTTTGGTTGTTCAGTTTAAAATCAATTTTCAAAAAGTAAATTGAAACTTAACCAAATTATATAGTCAAATATATCAAACCAAACTAACCCTAACATTAAAGAGAGTTTGGTTTGATTTTTTTAGTTAAACCAGTGTTGTAAATGGTGGTAGGCGATGGTTGGGCGGTTAGTGACCACCTACCGCCTCGGTTGCCTAGGCGGTTGAATTTATTTTACTATTTTTTATACATAGTATTATAAATAATCATTATTTGTTATCATATTTACTTTTAATGAAACATATTTGCTGAAATTTTAATCTAAATATTTAAAAAGTAAACTATATATATATACACACACACTGTATTAATAGGATAATTTTATTAGGTTTTAATTAAATCTATTTAAACAATTATAGCTAGGAGTTGATTAAAATTATTAACCTAAAGAAATTGAATTGAACTCTAACTTACAACTTACTCACGTGCCCTGTTTCGTTCGGGCGACAAGTTTGATGTATCGTTGGGACTACGCGATGAGTTTGGACATGTCGTTGCGGCTAGGCTTAGCATCCGAGCCCGTCGCTTGTACAATAAATGACCCTGCACTAGAATGCTTGTACAACATACCTTGTAAGAGGCAGAATTTTTCATCTCTATGTCTAAGTTACCTTGGCAAGGACATTATCGGTTGGTATAATTCCATTTTGAAAGAAATCTATGAACTCAGACCGCCAATCAAGTGAGGCTGGACTTGGATTATTTTCTAGCTGCAGCATCATCTCTACTTGAGCAATAACCTCCCTTGAAGTCCAATCTCCAAAGGAACTAGCTAACTTGGCTAATTCGTTAGCTCGGACATAATCTATCCTACCAATCTTTTTCAACAAGAACTCCAAAATGATTTCTCCACTAGTTCACAATATCTTCGACACTTCTCATCCTTCACTTCAGACCTTGTTTAACCTGTTGCACCACTAGTTGCGAGTCCATATGTATAAAAATTCTCTCAGTTCCAATGTTCCGAGCAATTTTCAAATATCAATAAGACTTCATACTCAGATTCATTGTTAGAAAGCTCGGAATATCAATTGGACAGCCAACTTGATTTCTTTATCTTGAGGAGAGATGAGGATGACTCTTACACCACTGCCTTCTTTGTTCAAGGAGTTGTCGGTATATATCTTCCAAAGTTCATTCTGTTCAACTTGAAGTGACTCCACTAAGAAATCAGCTAAGATTTGTGCTTTGATGGATAAGCAAAGTTGATACTCAATGTTATATTCACTACGTTGGGCCCCTCACTTTATGAGACATCTTATAGCTACAACATGAGTGAGGATTCGGTCGAGTGGCGCATCTGTCAATACTATTATAGAGTGAGATAAAAAGTAATGTTTCAAATGCTTAGCAGTTAAAGTCAAGCCCATAGTTAATTTTTCCTGACTAGTGTACCCAAGTTCACGTCCTTCAAACAAGTAACTCACATAATTGTTGGTTTGCTGCTTCTTCTCGCACAAGCACAAAACTCACAGCTATATCCGAGAGAGCCAAATATACCAACAACTTTTCACTAGATTGAGGTTTTGCCATGATAGGTAGGTGTGCCAAATATTCCTTCACTTCTTGGAATGCTTTGTCATAGTGTTTGTCCCACCGAAATCAAGTAGCTCGGCGTAATATTTTGAGGAAATAAAGGCTCCAATCAGCAAAAGGAGAGAAGAAACGGGATAAAGCAGTTATCTTCCCTACCAGCCTTTGAACCTCCCGTAAATTATGGGGAGTTTGCATCTGTTGAATGACTTCTATCTTTTCTAAATTTGTTTCAATGCCCCGCTCAATGACTATATAACTCAAAAAAACGCCCTTTAGTGACGCCAAATGTACATTTCCTACGATTAAGCTTCATGCGGTATTTCCGTAGCGTGGCGAAGGTTTCTTCCATATCAGACACCAAATCTGCTGCATGCAAGGATTTAATCAATATATCATCCACATACACTTGTTTCGCCTCAATTGGTCGGCGAACACCTTATCCATGAGTCTCTGAAAAGTTACGTAAGCATTTTTCAACCAAAAGGCATAAATGTGTAATAGAAAGTGTCATTCGCAGTGATAAAGCTTACTTTGTTTTGATTGACCTTAGGTAGGGAAATTTAATAATACCCTTGATAAGCGTCCAACATTGAAATGTATTGATATCTCCCAGTAGAGTCAACTAGCAAATCGATAAGTGGTAAAGGATAACAATCCTTGGGATAAGCTTTATTCAGATCCTGAAAGTCTACACAAACACACCACTTTCTAGAGGGTTTGGTTACCAGCACCACATTAAGGGATAATGTATTTCCCCGATATGCTTAGCATCTAATAATTTTTTTACCTCGTCCCTAATGATTTGATCTTGATCTGCTTGAAAATGTCGTAATTTTTGTTTGACCAACTGAATTTCTATAATCAATGATCCAACATTCTACCGCATAGTTCGTAAAATCGCAATCCAACGCAGGATCGATTTTGGGTCAAGATTGGTTTGCTCAGGATCGGATCATAGAAACGTAAGATCCTATCAAAAACTCTTAAAATTTAATTTAATATTCGATAAAATAATCAAATTGACATTTAATTAAAATTCTTTTTAAAATAAAATAAAATTAATTAATAATAATATAATAATATTGATTAGTTGATAATATATATAATAAATACGTATAATTTATTTAAAATTTTTAAAATATATATATATATATATATTAATGGGATAGTTCAATTCAGATTTAAGAAAATCTATTCAAATTATCCTATTTAAATTAAAAATTGATTGAATCAATTAATTAAAGTTTTAATTAAAACTATAAAATTTTAAAGATTTTACTATGTCGATGCATCCCTCTTCGTTCACTATGTCGTTGCACCAGCACCCCTCGTCGGCACTTCTCCCCTCACCCGCCCTCACATTGTCGCAAGCCCAGCCACCCGTCGACACTTCCCATCGCGAGCACCATCACTTCCAACCACCGATCGACACTTCCCGGTCCGTCGGCCTTTGGAGATCGTCCCTCCCGTGAGAAACTATCATCCCAAGTTCGTGCTTCCCCTCCACAAACCACAGACGTCGCCTCCTCCGTTATAGCTGCTCGCCGACCAGTACGTGAGATTCCGCCGACGAGGATGATCGACGGAGAATAATTTGTAACTTCAAATGTTGGCAATTTCTAGTTGATTTTATATAATTCTAACTGTATTATTCCGATTCCACTGCAAAATTTGATCACAAACCGATCAGATCGATTTAGGATTTCTGGATAGTAGGATTGTATGATCCTACGATCCAGATTGCAACTTTACAAACATTGGGTCTACCCCTATCTGGTGCTTAGTGTCCCATGCAAAAAACAAAAAAAAAAACTACATTCCGAGTAAGACAAGTGACTACTGATTTCTTCAGTGGGTCCTTAGATTTGTGTTCAAGAAGCATCTTAAACATGGGTAAGATGGTCTTAATCAATGATATTCTATAATCAATGATATTCTTAAATATGTGTGTTAATTGCAAGATGGGTACCACATTTTTAGAGTCCAAGGAGTCTTCAGATGAGGCACATACA
>JBAMIE010000044.1:6736780-6746910 GCA_037177295.1 Kaempferia parviflora | reverse complement strand
TACCTGCATTTACCTCCCTCCATATCCGTGGGGCCGGCTCTAGGGGGCCGCTGATGTGGCGGTTCCATATTTTTTTTATGAAATAAGCACATTGCCCCCCACGGGCTGTCATGCAAGGGTGTTGTTGGCAATTGGTCTGAGTCGATTCTCAGCGGGTGCGGAATGCCCCGCTAGTTGCTTCAACCCCTCCTTGCATGCACTGCTGTTGCAAGACAAAACCCCGTGATTTACCTCCCTTTCAAAGGGTGAAGGGCCACCCTAGAGGAGCAGCCAAGGTGACGGTTTCACCTTTGCTACCAATGAAATGAGCACCTCAAATAGCAATTTATGCTACTTAAGTATGTGACTCTAAGTTCATCAGCATTCTAAACTCAAAAAGAATAGCAGTTGGGAACACTCCTACTCAATGTGTAGTATATAATATTTTAAAAAGAATCTACAAACAGAAATCAAACACCACTTTCTACAACAATAATAAATGTATGTTGTTGTGTACAACTTCAAGCTTCATCTCTCCGTGAAGTTCATATTGAGATTGATGTTTTCGAACAATTAAGAGATGCTACCAAACAAGGAAGAAGAAATATTTCTTAAACTAGTTTACATTCTGAAAAAAATTGCTAATTCAAATATACATGTTACAAACTCACAAAAGCATCAATTGACAATAATAAGAAGGCTCTAGGCAAAGGTATTGCAACCCATAGCACTCCCTTATATGAGTGACAAAGTAATAATATATCTACCCCGTTTTCTTAAATTTCATCATGCAATACCTCTCTGGAACAGAAAACAGAATACTCTAGAATTGGGTTTGGAACCTGGGTGTGACAAACAAATCTCAACTGCCACACACAAACATACACAACACCAAATATTACAAGTGACAACTGAAGATCTCACCCTCCTAGTGCTGCTTCATGTTACACATGCCCAAAAAAAAAAAATCTCCAAATGAATAGATTCATGAAGAGTTATTCAGAGTCATCATCGTTTAAACTGCATTAAATACTGACACAACTACATAATTTATGTGCTTCACCAGAAATAAAAGCAATGGTGAATTGTAAAAAATAATAGGGTCCAAACAAACTTACTTGAACTCCCTTTACTTGCATCTGTTGTATGAGTTCAGTAAAAACACCTGGATGAACCAGGAAGTTAGACAAGTAAGAATGGAATATTTGTCATAAACAAACTCAAAAATATGTTTCAGCAACTTAATCATTATGCCAAAAAAAAAAAAAAAGATATTATCTCCTTTTCAAACTCAAAAGTAAGCACAGAAGCTGATTTGTAAACTACTAAATGAAAGAGAGTGGCGATTGATATACATTTAAGTTGTTACATGGGCTGGTATTCACAAGCAGTCAAGCATGCTATAATTCAAATCACACAAGCATGCAACTTAGGTAATTAATGGGTAAATTGTATGGCATATTTGGTAATAAGTCCTTAAATATGAATGAGCATTTTCTATGACCAATAAAATTTCCCGAAAGAAAAGGCTATTGGTTAATCCATGTAATAGACAACCACAACAATTAGCTCACTCTGATTTCCAAGGAAGCTCAGAACATTTCTAGATACTATTAGGTACCCTCCCAAAGTTGTCAAATTGAGGACTGTATCATGAATGAATCATTTTGGTAAATTATCATATAGTGTATCAAATTGAACCATGAAATGTAAGGATCAGATATAATATTATAAGAGATGCCAAAATAAATCTAACTTTATTCAGAATAATAGTGGTATCAAAAAGTATGCAAAACAATATGATATTCCATTATTATATTACAATGAGAATTCTTAAAATATGTATAAATACTAAGAGGATCCTTACCTTAATGACAATATGCAAATTGATATTTATTTTACTTGATTAAGGATTGAAGTGAATTAGCAGCAAAAAATTCCCCATCAAATGCAAGAATTGTCAACTCAAATGGAAGACAACTTAGACATGGCATCACTTCTATGCCACTCATCATGTTGTCCTTATTGTCATTTTATGTATCAAAGTGATAAGATTTATTTTTCTTAATTAATGTTAGGTGTCAAATTCACATTCGATACATTCAACTCTCTCATTCACTTGACAAGATTTTTCTCTTCTATGACATTGTTAATGTCGAGATTTCACCAAATTCAACCTTTATACTTCTATCATATAAATATACAATTTATCATTTCTTTTAATCTATTATAATAAATTCAGTTCCATTTATCGTACATGAGCTTTAATTTAATTTCCTAATGGGTTAGATTTAGTTTTACTTGGTTAGATTTAATTTTTAATTAGTTTTCTATCTTACTTTTAGAACCATATAAAATAATATTTGTATCAAATCATATTGAGTCAAAATGAATTGTCATGGTTTTTTCATTTCTGATTAATATGTATGTAAAAAAAAGGGCAGCCTGGTGCACGAAACTCCCGCTAGTGCAGGGCCCCGAGGAAGGGTTTAGGGTACATAGCCTACCCTTTATTTGCAAAAGGTTGTTTCCAAGACTCGAACCCGTAACCTCTAGGTCACATGGCAACAACTTTATCATTCGCCAAGGCTCCCCTTCATATGCAAAACCATATTATTTTATATGTGAATCATATTGCATGATACAAATCGTGCATTGTATGATCTCTAAGGACAGGCCAAGTCATCTTAAATAAGTATAGGTCCTAAGTATTTGGATAGACTACATGGCCCTTACCCGCCCATTGGACTCTACAAGGCAACAACGGGTCACATAGGATAACATGTTGCAACATAGAATTTCTGTTTCGTAATATAAATAAGAGGCTAATAAATCTACGCATACAAATAATACAGGCATAATAAAGAATGTAATCACCTCAAATACAATAAAGAAATTGGAAACTTTTCGATCATGAAATTTTTTTCATCAATTGATTTGCATCAAGTAGCATCAATCAAGTTAACCTTGAAGCTTTTTAACAAGAAAATGTAAAAAAGAAATCTTTCGAATAACCAGTTTATTTAATTACTTAAAAAAATATCTGAAGAAATAATACTGTGTCCTCCAACAATATCTCTGTCTACAATGTTAAGTGGAGACTAGTTACTAGAAATATAGTAAAAATGAGTCCAATGAACTCAGATAGACAAAAACGAAAAAAATAGCATTCATGCAATGGCTTGTCCACATAAACTGCTCAGGAAAAAAAATAGCAAGTGAGAAACAAAAACTAGGTTATTGCCGACAAGTTACCAGGGTCAGACTCAATGGTGCACCAAGACATCTTGAGAAATCTTTTCTTCCTGCAAAATTGCAACTCTTAAGTTGCATATAGTCATTGCATTAAAGAAAACGAACTTGTAAGAAAATATAAAAACCCCAAGACATTAGTAGTGAGTTAACAAGATTAAAAAGGAAACGCACAGCGCTGGAGAAAAATATGGGTGTCTAGCAGCAGAAGGTTAAAGAGGACGACGATCGGAGACAGGAAGGAGATAAGAAAGGCAAGAGAGAGCAGTGGTAGTACCTGCGGGAAAAGGGATGTACGGGGATGAGCTTCGGCCGTCCTCGGATACGATGGAAGGAGGCCGTCAACGGTAGGCAGGGGTCGCGATTAGGACGGTGCGACGGCGGTGGCGATTAGGGCTGAAGAGGCAAGAAGAAGACAGAGTAGCGAATTGCGTCGTACATATAGAAATAACATTTTAAAAAAAAAGTTTTTTTAAAATTACAAATATTAGATAGAAATTTAAGAACTATTACGAATTATTTCATTATCCATTCAAATTTAAAGGGAAGTTTCGTATAAATAAAAGATTAATTAAAAAAGGGAAAGATGGTTGAGTTAATATAGATCGGTCCCAAATGAATAAAATCATTAAAAGAGTATTTTAAAAATAAAATAAAATAAACTATTCAACTGGGAGAAACTATTCAACTATGGTCTAGAATAACTTCCACTAGAATATTGTTGGCTCTATGAAATTTGAAAATACATTAAATGTATGTAAAGTTGACTTTTCTAAACAGAAATTTAGAAGAGAAAATTTACATGAAGCAACTTGAAGGTTTTCTGCTCCAGGATAAAAAAACAAAGTGTATAGATTGAAGTCGTTATATGACTTGAAATAATCTCCAAAACAGTGACATAAATTTTGTAATAATGATATGAAAGAAAGTAGATTCAAGATTAATGAAGTGGCAAATATATCTATGTTAAAGATAAAAAAAAAATGGTTGTATCATCTTATGTCTTTATGTAGATTTATTTATCATTGGGAGCAATTATAAGATAATTAAATATATTAAAGATATATTGAACTCAAAATTTGACATAAACCATGTGGGTCTAATTGATGTACTTCTTGAAATCAAGATTTTTATAATACAAAGAACTTATTCTGAGTCAGTCCCACTACATGAACAAGGTTCTTGAGAAATTCAACAAAGATGATTATGTGTTAGAACAAACTCCAATAGATATAAGCCAATATATATTATAAAAAAAGGTAAGTTTCTCTTAGATAGAGTACTTGAGAATAATTGAAAGTATGATATATTTGATGAGTTATGCACAATCAGACTTAGCATACATTCCAAGCAAATGAAGTAAATACACGAATAATCTTAATGTTGAATATTAAAAAGAGATTAAAATAGTACTGAGGTATAAAGATATATTCGTGATTATAGACTGCATCATACAAGATATTTTACTATGATCGAAGAATACAACGATGAGAATTGAATATCTAATGTGAAAAATTCAAAGTCTACCAGTAGGTATTTATTCATATTGGGAGATGCAGTCATTTGTAAAACTCTTTTGAGAAAACTGTAATAAGTTTGCAACCTTCGACAAATATGGTGAAGAGGCAGAATGACTACACAAATTCTCAGAAGATATTCCTAAATGGTTGAAATCTATACCAATAATTTGTATACATTGTAATAGTCAATCAGCTAATTGATTGACATAGACATGTATCATTAGATAACTACTCTACGGGTGTTGTGTAAAGTTACGAGTAACCTAGTCATTTGTTGACTGTATAAAGTTAAAGGATAACCTAGTGGATCCGCTTACTAAAGGGTTAAATAGAGAGTTAATTACGAGTTCATGAGATTACTGCATGTGGAATATATTGGTGCAAAGGAAAATCAACCTATGCCGACTGGAGATCTCAAAAACTAGGTTCAATAAAATAACCTAATTGCATTGACTAAGTAGATCACTGCGGGGAGAAATTACTCAACTGACCAAAGATATCCGTCAAGAATGGAAGTTAAATGTACGACTTTTAATTATCCTTATGTGGCGAATGAAGTAATGTGGGCTACTCTTAAAAGATCACATATGTGAGAGAGAAATAAGATCACTTCAAAGAGAATTGAAAGACACAATTCTTAGAACCTCTCATAGAATTATGTATGTTTATACTCAAGAGCGTACACAATCATAAGAACTGAGTTGTATCAAAGAGAGTCTTGGGTAATCTATGTAAATGTTTCCATAGACGACAGAATAGTTCAAAATATTGCGTCTACTAGTCAACTAGTAAGTAAATATATCATCACAATGAAATGTTCAACGGGTAAAACATATCAACGGTTGAACGCTAGCACATACTCTATTCCCATTCATATAAGGGATTATTAGAAATGTGAATGGAAATGGATTTCAATGTGTATTAGAGTTTAGTTCCGCTTTGGGAGTTGAGTGAAATAAAGGTTGGTTTATATTGAATCACAACTGTGAATGTTGTAAATGAGTGTGCACCTACAGGAGGGGGTGAGAATCCTAGGCTCGAATTGTACTAAATCTAGACAACTCTTGTGCGAACGCAACTTGGATGTGTCAAAGTTAGACTGGTTAGATCAACCAATATTTTGTCTTCTCATGTGTGTAACAGACGTATTAACGTGCGGATCTAAAACAAACAGACGTTAATAGTGAATCTGTAACCGCCCTGATAGAAATGGTTAAAGTTTCAAGCCAGGCGAATGAAGATAGTAACACTACAAGAAAATTAATCTATTATGACATTATCTTAACGACATTTATAAATAAGTGTCATAATAAACATGTTATAATGACATTTATGAAAAAATAAAAAAATTAAAAATTAAATATCAAATTAGACCCTTTATCTTGACATTTAAAAAAAATGTCATTAGTAATCTATTAATAATTAGTTTAATCTATGAATAATGAGTTAACTTAAAACCCTTCTCCGATCTTTATCCTAGGTTGAACTTCATTCTCAAGCCGCATACAATTCGGAATTTGATTTTTGCACACCGCCTCATTCTCCTTCGATCTCCTCTTTTCCCTAGTCCACACCTCTTTCTCACAGTGCGCACGATTCTGTTTTTCGCACGCCGCCGCATTTCTTTCTCACACCGCAAGCTACCGCTCAAACATATCTGCCTTTTCCAGAAACAGGCCGAAGCCGTCATTCATCTTCTCTTAGGTTTGTATACATCTTAATCCTCTCTTGTTTCTCCCTCTTTTGTAACAATTAGTATAAGAGTTCTATGATAGATTTCTAGGTTTTCCATATCTTATTTCTTTTTTGTTTTGTTTTGCTTAATATTACATTGATGTGTAAGTTCTAGATATTTTTTTAGATTTGGTTACACAAACGTCACTGAACCATCACCCATATTTCAAATAGGATGTTTTTTCCAATAAATCATGAAAGTAATATGCATGAAGTTAACAGCAAGTATAAGTCTACTCTCCAAAGAACTTCATGAGTCATTTGGATGTTCATACTAACACGATGATCATGTTGACGTGATGTGATTAGATGCTCAGTTAGTAACCTGTTTCTTGTGTTTTGAGTGTACCAATTGGATGGACTTGTTTAGTATGTATGCAAGTTTAAGGACTCAATTAAAACAAAACTATAGCAACCTGTTTGAGTTTTAGACAGTAGGTGAAGGGCCATCTATGTAACTAATTATTTTATTTTATATGAATATAGTTGTAGCGGTGATGTTCAAAACTTGGAGTTGTTCGTGTCCTACCATAGGCTAGTAGTTAAGTGGCTTAATTAGTAGGTCATGACAGTTGATTTCCACTAGTTCTAACATTTGAACTCTTTTGGTTGTCTTATTAATCGTACCTTTTCTCTTTCATTATGATCATATTGTTTTAACTTAATAATCTAAACTCATTAGTATTGCTTGTATGTAAATTACTAAAGTAATGATTTTGCTGGTCTGACTCACAATTGTATAATGTTTCCCTACACAGTTTATTTTGTCAATATACATGAATTATCTTAAGATCTTTAATAAATACTGTACTCAATCTTTTAGTGACTAAGTTTAAGAACTCATATTTTCATACTAACTTCTTGCCAGGCTTCTTCTCAACCTGCTGTTCTTAGTGAGGTCATCTTAAGACTAGCAGATTGTTTGGGTAAAGTAGATTCTGGTGTTCTCTTCCTTCCTTTAAAGAAGTGTGACACTGAAATTTCTTTACAGGTAAAATGACTTGACCTAAATTTTCATGATTTTATCATGTTACAAACACTGTAGAATTATTTTCCCTTGGGAACACAAGAACATTCATAGATCCTCAATTTGTCAGATAATAACTGATATCTATCATAGAAACATAACAATACTTTTGAATGGACTGCAAAAATGTGCGTATATCATGCTATGCTGAAGGTGATTGACTGATTTTTTGGCCATTCAATTCTCAAATCCAAATCAAACTTAAGCACCAGTTACATGTCTATTTTCAAGATTCGTTAGCTTTGCTCATTTTAAGCGTTGAGGAGTCCACTTGTCAAACTTCTGTATAAATAAATAATATGGTTGTAGGAACTGATCTTTCATTAACACTCCTCTTAGCTAATACTTCATATCCTTCCTATGTCATTCTTCATGCATTGCACATAAAATCAAAATTCATTCCAAAAGCTAACAGTTGTAAAACCTTTCACTACTATGTGAACTCTAGTAAACAAACTGAACAAATAACAAAATGAAGAACCAAGATAGGTAATACTCCTTTTTTCCAAATGACAAATTGCTTATAATAGTTATATTAACATGTGCACTAGTGTGTATCCATTTGAAGTCACCTATGAGTCTGAAGCTTGATGGAATACTTATTTTATTTCTTTACCCATCTGTTTCTACTAGAGAAAGATCTGCACGAGGCCAATAAGTATAGTTTGAAGTACATGTAATGCATCTCTTAGACTAAAAGTGTACAATGTATAAGCAGCTAAGCACAAACACTTGACTTGTTTAACAACTCATCCAAGAAGAATTCACACCCACTCCATAAACTCATAGTATGAGAAAATTGATTCTAATGCTTATTTGATATCTTGACCTATAAACTAACCGTAACATTTGTCTATTTATTTTTTATTTTTTAACATGAACAATTTACTTGTGATTTAATCTCATTAGATTGGGATGAACTTGAATTTTTGCAGGAAGAAGAAAAGGGTCATCCCCCATCACGAGATCACGAGTTGAAGATGGTCTGCCTAGTTGAGTTTTTATTTTATAAGACTTTTTAGTTCTAAAACTTAATATTTTGAGTGTAATGTGTAGTTAGTTTTGGATGTAAAGAACTTGTCATTAGTTTGCATTTGTAACTTTAACTCAAATATTTGTTGAATGAATTTAGATTATCTATTTACACTTTAAATTGTATTTTATAATTTTTTTCTATTTTAAATAGTGGATGGATTGTGATGATGATGCGTAAAATTGAATTCATGTTATATATTCTAAATAAATATTAATGATTATTTTAAATGTATTTATAAATTATTATAATGACATTTATTAATGTCATTATAGATTAGTTAATGTGACATTTAAAATGATCTTATAAATTATTTTTACTCACACTTTTTATTGTCCTTATAAAATATAAATATCATAATAAATGAGTTTTAGTGACATTTAGATTTGTCATTGTTATGATGATAACATGACATATATAAATGTCCTAAAATAGACTTTTCTTGACATTTTAGAGTGTCGTTATCTCTTTAAATTGGGACACTTTTGATGTTAACATTGATATTGTATAATGACATTATAAAATGTCAGGAAATTGAGGAGGGTCTAAGACGACATCACTTTATAGGACATTTTTGGTAGATGTCACTAAAACGTTAATGTCAGTATAAATATACTATAAGGACATTTATGTGTGTTATAATAGACAAAATTTCTTGTAGTGTAAATAACCTTTATTTGACCATTAATTAAACTGTCTTGAGTCGGAGCCTATATAAAGAGCCCCTACTTGGGAATAAATAGTAAAGAGATAAAGTTCGATCTCCATCCTTTATCATCCCCTCACTTTCTACTAATAAACCTTAGCATATGCGATAACATTGAGTTACAAGTTCAGTTCATCACACCTACGACTTAGATAAGGAAGCGGCTTGAATCTTTCTTTAGATTACGACGGGGTCAACCTCAAATCTAACAAATGCAGAAGTTTTTAATACAATAACATCCAAGATGATACTCATAGTACCTCTGTCCGAAAATGATAATGTAGTTCACTAACAAAAGATCGGTTTGTGAACCTAAGAGCTCCCGAGGTACAGTAGGTAAGCCCCTGTAGGGATCTAAGAAATATTCAGAAGCTCCTGCCGGCGGGTACGTAGTCCTGAGCTCGGAATTGTTCGACGGCACCTACAAAAGCTCGTTCAAGCATTCCACCTGCCTTCTTCTCCACTCTGGTAGGCAGCCATCTCAGCCTTTAAACGCGTATTCTCTCCGGTGAGACGAGTTCGCTCCTCCGCGGCCGATTTCTCTATCACTTGCCGGGCAGTTTCGGCTGACTCTAGGGCAAGCTTCATGTCAGCGAGCTCCTTTAATAACTTGCAAGGGCCAAAAATGTTATAAAAAAAAAACAGAGCAAAAGAAAAAGAAAGAAGGAGAAAGCAGAGTAGGGAAGTTAGGAGGAAACGAAATCCCCGACGACAGTGAAAGAAGGTGACAGAGTCCGGAGGATGAGAGGGGACGATCGGTAGGACGTGGGATAATCACCTGGAAACCGTGTGGTATTTCATAGCCGGAATGTAAGGCGGAGGGAGGTTTCAATGTCAGTATATTGTGTAGGAGTAACCTCAAACCAAGTAGGAGATTTA
>JBAMIE010000044.1:6699716-6723071 GCA_037177295.1 Kaempferia parviflora | reverse complement strand
GTTAAATTTGAATTAAGATGGAAAGATCACACTATGTAGAACAATCAGAGAATGAGTTACACCACCACTACTTTCGAAGAACCTCACCATAAGAAACAATCATATAGAATCCATTGGTAAAGAAGATGGCATTTGTGTCATTGATCATAGAATGGTTAATGCTAGTGGAGATAGCTTATGTGTCAAAGGTCAATATTCCCGTGAAAGAATTGTAGTGTAGGAGACAATGGGCACAAAATAGTAAGTAAATTCTTCCATGTTGTGCTAATGACTACTATTAAAATTCGTTTTTAAAAAATTGAATAATTATGAATATTAATGTATGTTTGGCATTTTTTCAATATGTTTACATTTAACTTTGTTAAGATGTGACGCTACATGCATGTCATCAATAGCGATGGGATTATCATATTAGTAAGCAATTAAAGTATTAAACCATTTTTGTGTCAGATTTGAGTTACTTCACAGCTAAAATCCCCTTGGTATCACAATCATTTGTGTCGAATTTGAGTAACCTTATTGCGTCAAATCCACTACCCTTCATCTTCCTCTTCGTCCAAGAACAAAAAGGTAAAAAAAAGGATAAGAAAGGTGGAGCCAACCAATCTTCTCAATCAGCATATGGTCCCCTCCACCCTCACTCCCCACCCCAAACCTAGGTTCTCATCATATGACACAACAAACATTGGATTCAATGTCAAGCCCAAGAACCAAACAGTAGACTTGCACTAACTTATTTATATTAGCATTTTCTAGGAAAAATATTCTAACTAAATTTATGGATGCTAGTGTTGAATAATTCACAATAGGTATTCACATACATTTCCATTGGTGGGCAAAATAAGATGATGATGCTAATAGGATAATAGTGAAGGACCTTTCTTTCACCTAGTTGCAAGTTTGAAAAAGCAAACAAGTGAGCTAACCAGTGGAAATTTCTGAAATACCGACATTGTTAATAGTTTGTAAAAGAAAAGCATATCCCTCACAGTCGATGTATAAATTGCATAGGGATAAATAATCCAGTGGTGTAAAGAAATAAACTCATTTATCCAAGAAGAAAAATGCAACTTGCCTCCCAACGTATGAGTCCTATATTTGGAGTGACAACTTTCAATATATGACCACAGCTTCCACTAGGTATCATAAGGCCTTCAACACCAGGAATTACTATGGGATGATGAGTTTCAACAGTTTCAAAAATGTTCTTTCCAGCATAGCCACTAGGGAACTCAATTAGTGTAGTTATGCCACTCATCTTATCTAGATAATTAAACCTGTTAAGAAAACCAACAGTTAATTAAACCATAATTGAGCAGATGTGGCCTCCTAGTAATGTCAAAAACATAGTAAACAAAAATATTAAAAAAAAAATAGTTTAACAAAAAAGAAATGTGATTGAATAGCAACTTGATTTGTTGATAAGAAGTTAGTGAAAGCAAAGATACTTGCTTTAGCACTACTATATGGGAATGGCAAGGCAAGGACTCTGATTCAGCACTGATCAAGAGGTTACTTCATAAATCCTAGCACCTGTAAGTCAGTCTGCTTCCGAGCTGCTGATTAGGTGGTTTCCTGGCAGTCAAGGCATGAGTTCAGCTTCAACCTATGAAGCCTTCAGACCCAGAGGCGCCATCAAAGTGTGGGCAAAGGTGGTGTGGAAATGCTACGTCATGCCCAAGCACCGGTTCACTTTATGGCTGATAGTTCATGGACGGTTGGGCACCAAAGATAGATTGGTCTATGAGATGGACAAGATCTGTCCTCTTTGTAGACAAGCAGATGAAACACTAGACATTGGTTGTGTATGCGGCAATTGATGTCTACTCACAAGCAACTACTAAGAGTATTTCATAGGAACATACGTGGTACTAATGACCTAACAAAAGCAAGATTTTTGGCTTGTATGGTTTTTCTTCTTTGGCAAGCTAAGAACAAGTGCCTACATGAGGGGGTTGTCCCGAATGTAGATAGCATGTTCCTAAAGATACAAATCCATGTGTTTTGGTTCTTAGACACCCCCTAGGCATATCCTATATAATATTATGTTTGCTACTTGATATTTTAAAGATATTTGCTCTTCCAAGATAAGAGATTGTCATCCAAAAGATACAATAAGTCAATATAGATTGTCTATCTATATAACACCTACCTAATTAGCATTTACATACCTTATAATTTGAAGGTCATGATAATGATATAAGGCACCCTATACTGGAGCATTATCAAGGTATTGCATAATGGTTTCAGTTGTCGTCCAATGATTATAATATAAAGGTTGAAAAACCACTAATCACAATTGCAACAAATGAGATAACATGTTTGGTGACATTAAGGTAACTCCATTCTGTAACTAAGTGATGCAGGAGGATTCAATCCTTTTTAATTATTTTAAGTCATTTTCGAGTTTTTGGTATTTAGGGTATTTTGGTAATTTCAATCTTTTATAAGTTAGGATTTTGAGTCTATATAAGCGGCATGTTAGTTGATGTTAGAAGAAATTTTTTTGGGATTAATAATATTTTTTGACAGTGTTGTTTATTTCACTATTTCTTGATATTCTTCCGAATCAATAGATTTTAGAAGACTGTTTGTGGCATTCGCAATCGAATTAACGGAATCAATACACGGCGGCATAATCGCTATTCTGTCCAGCGTCAGTTGTTTTCAGATCTCTAGATCCAAGGTATGGTCGTCGTGATTGTGATATGGTCGTGAAAGGCAAGTTCCGGCTGAGGAAGCCTCGCACCATGATAGAAGCACCCAAAACGAGATATTTGACGATCTACAAAAACAAGTCACAAAGTTATCTCAGCGTCTAACGGCGCAAGATCTTAAGGTCGTATGTTCTCTTAGCCTAATCTTGCTTCCACTTTTGAAAACTGCTATCACGATCGCGAAAGCCATGGTCAAAAGGAGCAGTATGGAGATATCGAATTCCAATTGATCTTCCCAAGTTTTCTAGTACGCTACGAACTGAGGAATTTGTTGATTGAATTAACAAAGTGAAGAGAAATTTTAATTATGAGGAAGTACCAGATCGGGTGAAAGTAAAATTGGTTGTCGTCAAACTCAGAAGCTAAGCATTCACATGGTGGGGCCAATTACGGCACTCACGAGAGAAACAAGGCAAGACCAAGATCATTAACCGGAGAAGATGAAGAACTCAAACTTTGTTTCAACAGCGTGTTGAGGCAGGGTGCGAGATCGATCGATGATTATATGGAGGCCACCGAAGGCAAGTGGCGTGGAAGACAATGAATCCATTGATGAAAATATGTTAAGGGACGAGAGAGAAGAAATTGATGATAATGATGAAGAGAATAATGACTTGGAGGAGGATGAAGTTAATCAAAACTCCTATCCTGAGACATATCATAATAACTATGAGATGGATGGTAACGAATTTGATTTTAATGAAGATGATGATAATGAAGAATCTAAATTTAGAAGTGAGTTCTGGAAACAGATTCCACCAAATGAGTCAAACCATGTTATACTTGGCGAGGTGAGAGAAAAGTTGTATAATACACGGGAACATTCCAGTCAATTGCTGGCAAATGGAACCTCAGATATATCTAAGGAACTGATTTTCACTGATGTTGAGCAGCTTCTGAACCCCCTTGAGTTATGATAGGTCACGTGATAGACCACTGGCAGATGCAAGCCTTCTTGACTTCCTGCGCCAACTGTCTACCTTTGGCCTTTCTCTTGTGAGACTTGATATCAGGCAAGAATCTGATAGGCAATTGGATCGTACCGAGATTGGTCAGAAGAAAAGCGTCAAGAGTGGTTGTTACATGAACTTAGAGGCAAGCGTCCTCTGTTTGGTCCTGACCTCCCACAGACCAAGGAGACTGCTGATGTTTTACAGACATTCCATGTCCTAGCAGAGCTTCCTTCTGATAGTTTTGGCACCTATATCATTTCAATGGCAACTGCTCCGTCACATGTGTTTGCAGTGTAACTCTTGCAGCGGGTGTGCCATGTGAAGGAACTACTAAAGAGTTGTGCCGCTGTTTGAAAAGCTTCAAAATCTTGATGCAGTTCCTTCTGCTGTAGCGCACATGTTCTCAATAGATTGGTACGTGAACATGATTAATGGCAAGCAAGAAGTCATGATCGGTTATTCTGATTCAGGGAAGGATGTCAGTCGACTCACAGCGACTTGGCAGTTATATAAAGCACAGGAGGAGCTCATGAAGGTTGCCAAGCAATACAGTGTGAAATTGACAATGTTTCATGATCAAGGTGGGACTGTTGGGAGAGGAGGTGGCCTGACTCATCTTGCTAGCCTGTCTCAGCCACCGAAAAAGATTCAAGGATCATTTTGTGTGACAATCCAAGTGGAAGTAATTGAACAGTCAATTGGCGAGGAGAATTTATGCTTCAGAACACTTCAACGTTTTATGGCAGCTACTCTTGAGCATGGTATGCACCCTCCTGTTTCACCTCACCTAAGCCAGAATGGCATGCACGGATGGATGAGATGGATATAGTGGCCACAAAAGAGTATCATTCAATAGTTTTCAAGGAACCAAGTTTTGTGGAATATTTTTGACTACCCACACCTGAAACAGAGTATGGTAGAATAAGCATAGGTAGTCAGTTGTCCAAGCGGAAACCTAGTGGGGAAATTGAATCTCTCGTGCAATTACATGGATTTTTGCTTGAACGCAGACAAGGTTTCACCTCCCTGTATGGCTTGGCTTTGGTGCAGCTTTCAAGCATGAACTACACAAGACCTTCAGATGCTCAAGGAGATGTACAAGGAGTGACCCTTCTTTAGGGTCACAATAGACTTCATTAAGATGGGCTTTGGTAATTTTATATCTAATGATCTTCCTCCTAGACTATCACCTGATACACTTTTAAACTCGAAGACTAGTGTTTTAACCTAGGGAGACTAATACAGAAGGATTCATTGGATTCTTTTTTATTATTTTTAGTAATTTTTGGATTTTTTGATATTTAAGGTATTTTGGTAATTTCCATATTTTGTATGTTAGGGTTTTAAATTTATATAAGCATCTTATTAGTTGATGTTAGAAGAAGTTTTTTGGGATTAATAATGTGTCGCTAATTTCCTTGGTATTCTTCCAAATCAATAGGTTTTAGAATATTATTTCAGGCATTCGCAGTCGAATCAACGGAATCAATACAACCCGCGGATAATTGCTATTCTGCTCTGTGTCACTAAGCTTCTAACATACTTACATGGATAACATAATAACCTTGCATCAATTAGACTCAAAGATCCATGATGTGATAACAATCTTAGGTCCTAATATATCAGCCTCCTTAAACATATAAAGTAATATTTCTATTAGATGATATAAATATCCCATTGAAGAAACAACCTATATGCCAAGGAAAAACTTTTTTAATTAAGTTTAGAAATGTTGAACAAAGCATGTCATATATTTAAGTTTTGTTCGGGACTAATTATAGATTATAGAGTTTGTTAAAGTATTTAGTGCCGAACTAGTCTATTTTAAGACAGATTAATGGCATTTGGATTGGATTTGGGTTCAATATAGGATTTGATTGGCCAACAGAAGGTTTTGCTAGGGGTATTTTGATTTACATGTGTTGTGATCGAGCTCAATTTTGATTGAGTTCTGGCTGAACTGAAGTTGAACCAGTTTGGCAGTTGAGTCGTCAAGAAACATGGGCCAAAAGCTTTGTTCGAACTTCACAACCTATGAGCTTTCTCCTTCGTGCGTAACTTCCGGAGGTGGAGAAACCTCTTACGGCAAGAACATATCAAGCTTACGAAAAAAAGGCAAAAGAGTACAAGGAATGGCTCAAAAAGATCTACAATATTTCTATTTCATTAACCTTCGAATATCCACATTGCTCCCTTTTATTTAGCCTTCAAAACTTCACGTGTTGTTCTATTGATGTATCATTGACCCATCAACTGGATCAGCCTTCAGTGAACAAGATCCCACCATCAACCACCTAGTCCATTGTCGCCCTTAGGTCATCCAATGGTTGCACAACAACTCGCTCTCTTGCTATAACATTAGTCAATTAAATTATTCATCAGTCGATTGACCACAGATCCGTCGCCTACTCAGTCGACACAGCCATAAACAAAAATGTGTGAGTCAACTCCTTAGTTGACTCAGCTCGCTAGTCAGCCGAACACAGCTCCAGTCAAATGAAACTCTTACTATAATCATCGTAATGATCGATTCTCGCCTAAGTTGAAATTTATCCTCTCCCAAGGATACATGTCTTTCAACTCCCACAACTTTCATACCAAAGCTCCTTTCTACAAGTTGCCTTCACCACCAAAGTCATCTCTGTCAAATTGCTCATTCCCTCAGATGGACCGAGCACTAGACTCGCTTCACGAGTTCATCCTTCACACTTCACCTACGTAGTTCGCCTTCTCTCCATTTGTCATCAATGTTGTTCCTCAATGCTCCTCGTCTTACCATCCCATGGAAATCTCATACCATCCTTTTCCAATCTATAGCGAACCTCGAGCCAACGAGTCAACCAAATTGGTCGTGCTAAATCATAGTCCACGATCTACTCTGACACCATCTCAATGTCTCTCGTCCTACAATCCCTTGGATGTCTCTCGAACTCCAACGAACCTCCAAGTCATTTAAGTGTGTTGTCTTGGTCACACCAAGTCATATCAACACTTAACCTCGTCAAGTCACAAGCTCTCCAAATTTCATATATGTGTTGCCAAGTCCATCACAACTTAACACACATATCCAATACAAATGCAAAATCTAACGTAAACCCTTTGTATAAACATCTAAATCCAAGATGGATCCCAACCACTAAGGGCACGAATTCACTTATATAGATTTTCGACAAACTTTACAATAAAGTTGAACATGTTAAATCAAAATAGCATGAGACAACACCTTGGTAAAAACATTCATTGGATTTGGGCAATGCACAATAAATTTGGTGAAACTCACAGGATCCATGTAATTATTTTTTCAAATGCAGGTGCTAACAATCTTCCAGTGGCTAAATAGGCTTATCCAATGATATCCTTCTATTTATATATTGCTTTTATTGCTTGTTTGACAAATATTCATAAGATGTTAACCTAGTGTTATCCAACTTTCTTAAGTTTCAATAAAACAAATATGGCAAACAAAAGCTCATATAGGCGGCAAAGATAAATAATAAATGAAAGTGAAAGACATACACACACTCAGCAGGCCATGATCCTTCGCAGAGAGCTGATAAAAGGAGAACAAATTCAGAAATACGAATAGGGTACTCTTTCTCCAACATATAAAGAATAGATCTAATTGGACCATCAATAAAACTATCCTTGTCCCAAAATTGCATGGCAAGTGATTCCTGGAAGGTACATGACAAGATAATCCACAGAATTAAAATAATGCTACTTAAAGAGTGAAATCACTAAAACATTCAGAAAATTTTTATAAACTCACACCTGACCATGGTAAATAAGGGACAAGATATCCAAAATTTTTATCAGAGTTTCATCTTCTTTCTGGACAGAAAGCAGAGTTATGAAACTGTAACTTACTGGAAAATATATTCATTTCTAATTTGGAATGAAAAAGACTTTCCCATAATGCATTGAGTAAAGCTCCATATTTTTATTATAAGGCTGCAAGATACCTCAAGGGATAGCTCATAAGAGGCAACAAAAGCAGACATCAAAGTTCTCACAACACATAAGAAACCAGAAGTAGGACCCTGAAAAGAGAACTGCATGGATTACTTATGATATCAAATATATCATATAATGCAATGAAGATATTACTTTTTCTGAATTGCAAACAAATGTAAATCAATAAGATGGAACGTGTATCCAGAATCCAAAAATTCTGCTGATAGAAAATAATAACCTCATAAAGCAAAAAAGGGCAAAACAGAATTGATAATTAGATACATCTACATCATGCGGACTATTAAAACTTACATCAGAATCCTTGAATATGCGAAGAATCTCTAGTAAATAGTCAAATGTGCCAACCTCAAATGCTTGGCGAACAAAACTGATATGATCAATCTCCTAAAATGGAAAAACAAATCCAAACATTAAATGGAACTACGAGAATCACCTTAAGTAATTTGATGAATTTACCATAAGAGTAGTACTGTTATTTCTCTCAGGGAGAGATAATACTAGACATTGAAAAACGGCCCACGCAAGAAGCAGAGGCCCTGCTTCTACTGCATATGAATCAGCAAAGCTTGACACTTGAGCATCCAGCTCTTTAATTTCAGCTACTGAAAATATAGAACCGCCCTCTCTGATGCAAGTGGTAGAATCTTTAAATATGGTTCAACGGGGGAAAAAAAAGTGTTACATTAGATGAGAAGGGAAATCTTAAGCCCAGAAAAAAAAATACCTCAATGAAATTTCATCATGAACCATGTAATGTACAGTTTCTAGGTTCAAGGTTTCTATAACAATCAGCAGTATTTTAGCTTTCAAAACATCAAATGATTCCTTAGCTTCAACTGAGACTGCAATTTTCCCAATATTTAGTGGGCCACATAACACATCCTACAATAGTTGTTGGAAATTTGATTATTAATCTAGTAAAAAAACTTAAATATTGAATTCCAGATAGGGGGGAATAGTAAACCTTGAAAAGTGAACAGATAGTTTTCCATTGCTCAATGTTACAACTGGAAAGATTATCATAGTATGCAAGAAACAAGATGTCCATTAGTAAATTTCCTTCAATCAAACTCTCATCTACCCAAAGAATCTTGTAGTCAATTTCCTGCAAAACAAATAACAGGAATTAGCGTATGTAATTCCATCAAGGCACAGACAACATAGATGCAGTATAATCATTGGAAGATACCAAAAGTTAAACAAAAGATTAAAAAATCTGGTAGATATTATTCTTATTGGCTTATGGTTAAAAATTATCCCCCTTTCTGGTGAGATATTGTTGTATAGTCCAATGACCAAAAATTTGACTACATAGATAAACAAGAAGGAAAATAAATCTGAACAGATAACAGCTCTTCTTCCTCCTAAAATATGATTAAAGCATGTAGAAGGACAGCAATTCCAAGTAAAATATGCCCAAAAAAATACAAGAGTGTACTTTTAAAAATAAGACTTCATTTGTTCCTAGCTAAGGTGGAAGAAAAAGATTTAAGACAATTTTTAAATGTTAACAAGGAAAATTGAGATTGAGAAAGCAAAATTAAGATTTCTCTCAATTACTGTCTGAAATGTGAATTCACACAACTAATAATAAAGATCAACTTGCAACTTCAAAAAAGAAAACATGAAAGTTGAGGGTAACATACAGTTGAGTCACAAAGTACAGACAAAAAGAGATCTTTGAAGATGGATACTAGCTTTCGATCAAAAGCATCCTGAACTAATTGTAAAGATATTTCCTTGAAAGCTTGAGGCAAAAGGAATCCATTGTTTGTGTATACTGCATAGGAATAATATATCCAAATAATAAGAATAGAGAACACCATCCACCAATGAACAACATTAAATTACCAACAGTAGCATACAGATGAACAGTACATGACAACAAAGTTTTAACAAATGTAGTGCAAAGCAATTTGTTCACCATGAAGGGAAATGCAAAAAATCTAAGAAAATTCCAACCATGAAATATATAAAGTATCCTAATTTTAGTCAAGTAAAAATGAATGGTAGAAACATACAATTGGCTAATATTCTTCAGAACATTTTGACACTTAGCAAATACATTGGTAAATTGAAACAACAATGGTAACTCAATAGCAACAGAGAAACAGTTTTTTGAATGGAAACTGAACCAACTAGCCAAAAAAAAAGTACTAAACTGGATAGATGATTTCCGTCAGGTGACTAAATTTGGAACCAAATTTTTTAGTGAGAAGAATGATATTTTTTTTACCTTGCTTAATTTTTTAATTGTAATTTAATTTTCAATTTTAACAATTATTAAAGTTGACACGACTATCATTTTTGTCTTTTTGGATCCATTTAACATCTAATTGGAGTTTGGTTGACTCCTTCAAATGGGGGGGTGATAACGGTTAAGTGGGTTCAAAGGAAGCTCAATTTGAACTTATCATTAAGGGTTAAACTAGGTCAATATGTGAGTTGGGCTGGTTTAGTCATATATTTGTTAGGTTTAGTAGAGTTTTGTGTTGTACAAGTTATTTAAACCCTCTTATCCTTTAGTAGATGAACCGCCCCTCCCGGTTTCCTCCTCTTCACTTCAGGCCTATCTCCTCCCGAGTGGAGTTGGATCATAACCGATCTGCTAGACGACCATTCATCCAACAAGTGGAAGACGTTGATCCTTCCTCTGGCAGGCCAAACTCTATCTCTCTCTCTCTCCTGTTCCCTTTTCTCTCTTTCTCTCGATCTCTGTCATCTCTCTCTTTCTCAAGGAGCAGTTGGCAATCAAATGCAGCTTTAGCAGCATCCAATACTCTGGCAGGTAGTGGGCAGATCCTCTCCTTTTTTTTCTCTCTTTCATGCCTATCTCTTGATCGGTGAGCAACCAAATTCCATCAACTTGGGTGAGCAGTCCTTAGGCTTCTTAGTTGCATTTTGGATGGATATTGACATTTCCTTGATTCTCATTTCCATCAGTCAAAAGTACTAATTGTTCTAGTGTGGAGCCACTCCTTGTTATAGTCATCCAACACCCAAGTTGGTGAGAGTCCTTCCCAAATACTTCTTTCTTTTGGCTTGAAAATTAAAGTTCATGCTTAAATTTCAGCAGTGATCCTTCTTTCTCAGATTTAAATTTATTTGAGCTTGGAAATCTTGGATGCTTACTTTGGGATCTAGAGAGGGGGTAAGAGTTATATCTTGCTTTAATTATTGTCTTTGTATTAATTGGATTGCTAAAATTGGTATAATTTTGTGGGAATAGATCCTTTGTTTAATGTTTTTGTATATTGGATCTCTTTTGATTCTAATTGCTCCATTTGATGCATGTTGGCATTTAGTTTAGTTAATTTAAAAAGCTTTGGGGATTGTTTGTTGGTGTAGGGAGTATTTGTATTTAATTTATGTTGTGGTAGACAGATTAAGATTGGATCTAATGGCCTTCAATATTGGTAGACCTCTAGATTGTGTTGGTATTTGGTAATGCGTTTAGTGGCAACTTGAGCTCTTTCTAAATTGTGTTTACAGTTGATTTTTTAGAGATCATCTAACAAGAGCACATTGATCTCTTTTGGTTTATTCCCCATGTATATTTGAGGTGGGTAACTCCTCTCTTTGGTTTCCTGTTAAACTTTCCCCCATGTATGAAACTGAAAGTTGAATCATTTAAATTGTGATTATAATTCTACTTGTTCATGCTTTTCAAATAGGTTTAAAATGGTATAAATGTTGAAATGGTTGGTACTTAAAGTTAACTGATATTATACAATATTGGGCATCTATAAAAGGTTAAACTTCTCTTTTTCTTTTCTTCATTTGTATAGATGCTTTAAAATGGAATATCATGTGGGATCATATTTGAGGTAATGTCTTTATGCTCATTTTAATTTTCTAGTTGATGTTTATCGTTGCATACTGCTACCTCAAACTAAAGATTGGCTCAATATCAAATGAAACATGCATCATTGTGGGACAATTTGAACATGGAACTTATCAAATAAAGCATGTTAATTCTCAAGTAAAATTAACAAATGGTGGCTTAGGTTAGCCCCTTAAATATAATAAAGCTACAAAATATGAAATTGCTTCAATTGTGTACCCTTAAAAGTGAAATAAGATAACACTTGAAAGAAATCCCTAAAGTAATAAGTGGTTCATATAAAAATGAAACAAATGCTAAAAACTGTGACCTTCAACCCTAGAGTTTATGTCCGCACAAGTCCAGCCTATATTGCATGTGTTGCACATGGTTATCATTATATGGTATGCTGTATTGCTATGCGAAGATATCAAACCATGTTTCATATAATACTACTTATACTCTATGGATATGGATTTAGTGATTCACTTTCAAAGTAGACTTATTTATTGTAAACAATGTGAAGATGAATAAATGTGAATATAAATGTGATTATTAACTAGTAATATAAAGATTGAAAGTTATGTGTTCACTTAAAATTGTATGCTAGAATGTGAATTTATTGATCTTTGAATTAGATTATAATTTCATACACATCTCTTATTCAAAAGGGGGTCATGGCGCAATGGTAAAGTTGTTGCCGTGTGACCTTGTCACATGTTCGAGTCGCAGAAACAACCTATTGCAATACAGGTAATGCTCTGTGTTCTAAATGGTGGCCGAGGCAGCCTAGGCAGGAGGCGAGCATCAAGCAAATGTGATCCTTTAGGCAAGTCGCCTAGACCCGCCTACGAGTCCAAACGCGTAGCGCGAGGCCGGACACGTTTGTGCCGAACAAAGAGCCCGGAAGTGTAGCTCGAGCTCGGAGATGAATGCGTCGCCTAGGCTCGGTAACACGTCCGGACACTTCACGCAAGCCCAACAGCGCGAACATGTTGTGCGAGCCCGGCAACACATCCAAACATATTGCCCGAGTCTGGTCTAAAAAAGTCACCCAAACCAAACGAAGGGCCCGAAAGCGTCACCCACAAACACATTGCGCGGTCCCAACGAACTCATCGCTCGGTTGAAACAAAATAGGGTAACTGGTTTAATTAAACTTTAGGTTAATAATTTTAATCAACTACTAGCTAAGGATATCAAAAATGAACCTGACCCGAAAAATATCGGATTCAGGTTGGGAGTTTTTGGGTTAGGGTCGGGGTCGGGTTCGAGTTGGAAGGTTTCCAGATTATGTTAGGATAGGGTCAGGTTCGGATTGACCTTGGTTGACCTGAATTTAGGGTTTAGTGGATTTTTTTAGAGTTAAATTAAATTTTATTTTGAAAATTATGTATATCAATATCAAAGTAGTTATGATAATGATGACGTATTGAAATAAAAATGAATTATTAAAAAAATAGCAAAAAATCATTTTTAATCGGGTTATTCGAGTTATTAGGGTTGGTCAAGTTATCTAGTTCGGGTTTAGGGGTTTTGGATTATGTTCGGGTTCGGATTGGGTTAGGATTTTTTATAAAATCTTTGCTTCAACACACTCCAAACCCACCCAAATTGACACCCCAAGTCCTAGTTATGATTGGAATAATTTAAATAGACATAATTAAAGCCTAATAAAATTATTCCATTAATATAATATATATTTTTTTATTTTTTATTTTTAAATATTTAGACTAAATTTTTATTTTAAATTAATATATTTTATTAAAAGTAAATATAAGAATAATGGTTAATTATAATATTATATATATAAATATTTTGAAAAAAGAGGGGGTACCGCCGAGCCACTGTCAGCCACCGTTTACAATACTAGTAAAACGGCGTACAATAGACCAAATATGGTTCGATCTTTCCCCGAACCTAAGTTTCATGCACCGAAATGCCCAATTTATCTCTTCTTATTACAAACCTAGCAACTTTATGCTTTCTCCATTTTTTTAGCCTCCAATTTTACACAGTCGACTATTTAAGATCTATTTCAGCTAGAGATAAAGTTGATTTTATCAAATAACAATTTTGCTAATCCTTTTAGCATTTTACTTACTCGCAACTTAGTGTACTTTATTTTATAAAAACAATACTTTCTTTACACCTTTTTCCTTCTTTATATGATATGTAATTGCTTACACTTTGAAAACTTATCTTGTTACCTTGACGAATGAATAAAATGCATACTTGCTTTATAGTCATATGATATCTATCTATTTTACATTATTTATTGTTATCATGGTTATGGATATTGCTTTCTAACAAATTGTCACTGGGAAGGAGTATCTTCTTTGATGTGGAAGCATACCCGAGGTCATGAAAGTAAACTTATATATATAAGGATGTGATATGCTACACGCCTTATGTTGCACAACTCGTGAGCACCATGTGTATTTTTTTTTTAGAGCTTAGGGCTTAGGTTTAGGCTTTAGGGTATAGTATTTAGACTAAAGGAAATTAAAAAAAATTACACATGGTGCTCATAGGTTGTGTAGCATAAGGTAGAGAAATAATTCATTTTGTACTAAGCCATATTTTCAAAGTTTCAACACTACATCTACTCTTAAAAAAAGATAAAGAGGAGGCATGTAGAAAGAAAGAACTAGTAAAAGTAGGAGTTTACTCCAAGGGAGGCGATGATGTTAGAAGAGAAAAGAAGTGATATTCTGAGATCTACTAATCTTACTCAGTCAGAAGATTAAGGAATGAAGATACAGTAATAGCAAGAATAATTATGGTACTTCTAATGTTAGCAGTGAGAATACATATAAGTGTTGCATTCAAACAGGTGGGACTGGGTTCCAATATCAACTAAGAGGAAATGCTGGGAGAGAATGTCACAAAAGACAGTAAAAGTTACACCAATTCGAATAGTAAAAGAAAAAAAAATGGAGAGAAAAAAAAAAAAGATAACTGGTTGCCTCCTTTTAAATCCTACAAGCAATCAAAATGATGGATGACAAGAGAAATACTCTCTAAAAACTAAATACAACAATCCTTTGCTAAAGTCAAGGATAATTGGTAATTTCCTTCGTTTTCCTTTTTCAAAACAATCTTTTTAAAAATTTGAAGCCATTTTTCTCATAAAGAATCTGTAATGTTTCCCTCAATGATGCCCTTTTAAACTTGCCACTATTTTTGCCCTCTATTTCCTTTTTCTTAAGATCCTTGGTTTTGGTATTCAGATTATCACAAATCTAAGCCTGAACCAGAATTTTGACCACACTAGTGCATCAAGATCACAGCCTCCCTGCCCCTCAAATAGGAAACCTAGAAAATAAACTCTAGAAATCACCTGCTCTAATACCAAGTTAAAAGTAATGGTTATTCAGTCAAAATAGGACTACTTATATAAATATATATATATATATATATGGGACCATGACAATGATAACTAATCAAGACATCAATCATCTGAGACCCATCTGGGTATTTTAATTTTCAACACAGGTGAAGTTTTAGAATCACCTTCAACAAGAATGCCTATGCAACAAATACCATCAAAACCATAAAAAAAACTTCCGACAGCCTATAAGAAATTATACTTTCGTACACAAGGACAAATCAAACTACGGCTAATTATATCAATAAATATAGGGCCAGAACAATGATAACTAATGAAGATGTAATACACCTACGGCTGAACTATATTGGGACATGACAAGTTCCTACAACCTTTTTAAACAAGGACATGATGTGCATGATCAGAAAATAAAGTTATCCAGCCAAAGCATACGATTAAATGACTAAAATAGAGATGAAATAGTATTCAAACATGGAAAGGAAAAAAAATAGTTCAATGGAGTAAATCAGCCATCAACTTACAGGCATTGGAAAAGATTCTTCTGACGCATTGTAATAAACACTGTCGCTCAAGAAAATATTGAAACAAAATCTTCAAGAACAAAAGCATCTTAATGTCAGCATTAAACAAAGAAATAAAAAAGCAAATTAATCGTGGAATAAACTCTACCAGCAATAACTGCTAAATAACAGGAAAAGTATTGGCATTAATTAACTAAACGCAATATTCAGAATATTCAAGTGTCTGTATTGCCCACTGGCATTATTTGACCATCAATGAAATAGTAGTTGATCACATAATATCAGACATAGTGTATGATTCCGTGGAGAACAAAATGAACAATCATTCCCTTCCTAGCATCTACATGCGAGTAGAAACAGAAAGTTACATTCGGCATAGAACTTTTATAAGGGTGAATTTGCATACTATACAATCGCAAGCTTACAGCAGAAAGGTTTTTCCATGATTCTACAATTTACACTAGGCACATAGGTGAGGACCCAGGAACCAATATTCACATTCATGCAAAAACAGATTATTTAGAACTATTGTTGAGCTACACAATACTTTGAAAGATCTCGATGCAACTAGGTTGTTGTTCTCCTTAGTCAATTGGTTATGGGAAAAACTACAAGTTCAACGCCATTTCAAAATATTCTGAAAGTGGAAGTCAATAACAGTTATAATGTAGAAAGAAATTGCCTCGTTTTTCATATATAAGTTTCATTTTTCAAGGTTACTACTTTTTGCAATAAGCATGACCTTTATGAATGAAAATAGGCTCATTGAGAAAGGTTAATTGCTAAGTTGCATAGGCATCACAAACTGAGATACTAGAGAATTCATAGTAAAACTAGTGCAGGATAAAAAGATTTAGTTGAGCTTCTTGAAAATTAAGGGATTCTCAATTTAATAAGGTATTTACAATCCTAACCCGCCACAATATTTTTACGTTACATTTTACAGGTTTAATATTAAAATCAAGCAAAACCAGGTCAGCCACAGTTTATTTGTATCAGAATCTACTGTTTTTAAACTATGATGCATGATCAATATTTATATCACCAGAACAAACATGTATGTTTTTGCTTAGTCACAGTTAAGAAGTGGCCTATGTGAACACTTAAGTGTTCTTAGACAAGAGACTGCCTCAAATAGGCAACCTGCAGTACTTTTAGTTATACAAAATAGTGGACTATCTACATAGTAGGGGGAAAAAGATCTGGTTCATTTGATGATGAGGAATTTATGCGAACTTTTTGATCATCTTTCTCCTCCTAGAGATGACTAATTTGAGTGATTAAGAAAAACTAGATTAAGTTTTGATATGAGCATGTAACATATAAAGCGTTAAACAATTTTGCAAATGATAAGACACTTTAGATATTAGTCATATTGTTACTTACAAATATGGCCAACTCTACATATTGTGTGTTTTACATTGATGACAAACCCTTGTTCAATTATGAATTAGATGGAAAGTTAACTAATATGCCCCCACATACTTTCATATGCATTATGGGATGGGTCAATTGCATATTGCATGTATACACTTCTTAAGACATGGTATGACCGTTAGTTTATATTGTTTTTTTTATTTTTTTCATATTTCTATTGGAGTTTTGCATCAATAATCATGTTAAAATGCATTGATTAAGTAAGATCAAATTCTGAGACACCGCAACTAGTACAATAATCAAGTTACCCATTTAGATTTGTGTCAACTGCATACAAATTGGTTGTGTTTGCATTTAATTATTTGACATGATTGCTTGTTGTGTTAATACTACTCGGATCACCAGAAAAATAATCATCATAATCTATATAGAATAGTCTTTAATTATTTGACATTCCAAATAAACCATTGCAGCATAGGATCAATTTAATATATTCCTACAACAAATTGGTTGCTACAAGATAAAGGAGAAAGAAATCAAGAAGAGTATTGTCTTATTGCATTACTATTCTACGTCATCTAGACTTGTAACTATGTCCTTATTTTGATAGATGGAGCAAGACTTTTAGGATATGAAGGCCAAGACAACATCCACTATCAAACCAGTCAATGCCAAACTTAAAACCCACCGTGTATGTTGGTAATGATAGCCAAATCAATCTAACCAGGTATCAGAATAACATCAGTGATGGATCAAAAACATTGAAGCCTAATTACCACTAGCAAGAGAATACTAATATGTAGGATTAAGCTAAGAATGAGTTAAAGCTAATAAAAGAATATATTGAAATAAGGTATCAAACAAAGAGTGGCTTGATTGCAACAAATATTAGTGGAGTTACTCATGATGCATCATGCCTGATATTGTTCAGCTAGTGAACAAATTAGGTGAAGAGTGCAAATCTAGAAAAGACAAAATCAAAACATAAGTGCATCAACAATTATGGGACCTTGAACACAAGTAAATGGAAAGAAGAATATTACTTACAGAATGTAAAAATTCTTTATCTTCACCATCAACAGTTGAATCACTAATCCTGGGGTATCGGTGAACAAGGATGTATGACTGCACTTCATTTAAACACTAAAAGGCGACATGAAATTGCTTCAGAATTTGAATGTTAATTAGGAAATTTTCAGAAATCTAAAAGGATAGTAAGTTATAATATGATTATTTACAAATGTTCAGTTAAATTTTTCATTCCTTCACAAAAGTTTGTGATTTTAATGAATAATACAAGGATAAATTTATGGAACAGAAATAGTAAATTTTCATACTAAATTAACTATTTCGAAAAGCAAAGAATTCAATGTCAACAGAGTTCAAAATACAAATTGCTTGATAAGAAGACATGCACACAACCTAGAAAGAGACTAGGTAATGTGGTAGGCCATATAATACTGATGGAAACCTTCCCAGTATGATTTAAATGGAAAAAAAAATGTTCCTACAAAATAAGCATTATTTATATATCCTTATTTAAAAGCACTTTAAGGATGATACAACACTAAGAATCTTTTCAGATTCAAGTTACAGTGCTCAACATTGAGGATGAGTGGTTATTTTCTCAAAGGCCAACAAAAATACTGTATTAATCATGATTAAGTGAATGCATTAACAACAGAAATCAGTTGTGTGTAGATAGAAATCGTTCAATGGATGAGGACATCATGTTGATGGACCAACTCAACTGAATCACAGAAACTAACCTGAGATTTTTGACATGCAAGAATAGAAGACACAGAAAGACATCCAAAACTTCAGAAGAACTAATCACCATTTAATTGGACAATCCATAGATACATTATCTTGTTGATGGGATGAATGTCTAATGAATAGTCATCTATCCAAAAAACAACTATGGGGCCATAATATGTCTAATAAATAGACTTCGTTAAGAACCTCATGAATATCCAAAAAAAAAAACTATCGGATGAATGTCTTATGAATAGTTATCTAATGAGTGTCTAGATTTAACAACCACTTCAATCATAGGCTCCATTATGAACCAAATATTGACAGCTACAACAGTACTGTAAGATTGAGAAAGTTTTGCTGGCAATCCATAATATGTAACTTCCAAAGAAAGGAGCTAATGTCCAGCATTGACTCCTGGAGAGTGAAAACTAGTCAAATTGGCCCCTGGCAATCCATAATATTCAGTTATTCACCAACTCAAGAACTAGAAGGGAGAAAACAAAAGAAACTCAGAAGTAATGTTTTAGTCAAATAGACCTATTAAATTTTCAACTGATTACCAGAAACGAATTTTCACCCAAAAAGACCCAACGATGGCATAATGGTGAAGTGCTGCGAATGTACTTTTGTAGTACTCTTTGGCAAGCCAAATAAGCAAGAATTTCTAATTAAATGCGGAATGTTTGTACTAATATCATATATCAGTTTTGAACACGTTACACCTCGTATGACACAATAAACCTACATCACAAACAGTGTCACAGAATTGTTGCAAATGCAACTTATATAGTACAACATGTTTGTGAAGCCTGTGATTTAAGCAACCACCAAAGAAGTATTAGACTATTCTTTCAGGGAAAAAAACAAATTTCTTATGAGACACGCAATGTAACATACAACATGGAAAAAAAAACCAACGGACAAATTGTGAAACAAATCAAAAATCAAAAGCACGGGATAAACATATCTAGAATTAGCCCTCTGCGAGTCACCCTAAGTTTGACTTCAATTTTAACTTGGTTAGTCAATTTTCAAACGGACTCAGCTTCTGATTAACTAAACATATGGTGCTATCTCAAGTGATTGTGACAGTATGAGGATGAGAACGGAAGGAGGGTGGAGGAGGCAAGCAAAATACCATATATTCGCTAACTCGAAGAGCGTCTTTTTTCAGTTCGGGCTTCACAAGGAGCCGATGTGAACCCACAGCTAGTTCCGGAGAGTCTAGAGCGAGTCTGGATGTTTGATCAGGGGGTTTGAAATACGCAATTGAATTCAAAAACCAGGCGCGGTGCCGCTTGAGATTCTCCACCTGAAAGAAGCCAAGATCAGGATCAGTCCTGCAATTCGAAATTCGAGCGAAAAAAAGGCGGGAGGGATGTAGTTGGCACCAGGTGATCGGGAGGGTCATTGGATGGAGGGACCTTGTCGAGCTCGCCGAAGAGTCCAACGAAGGACTCCCACCATAGAGACTCGTCCACGGGCTTGGGGGAAACAGCGGAGCTCGCCATTGCTTTGCCGGCAAGGCGGTCTGCTTTCCTGGTTGAATCCCTTCGTTAAACCCTAGCGCAGCAAACAAAGGTCGCTTCGCCTTGACGCGGAAACACGAACGCGGGCCCTCTTTCGAAATGTTACTGTGCTGGCTTTTTATCTCGTGCCACGCAAAAAAAAATAAAATAAAATAAAATTGAAGCAGTGCAACCTCAGGAATTGAGAACATCTCTTTTTTATCCCAAACTCTCACTTTACCCCCGCGGCAATCCATATTATTGCCAAACATTGTTATAGTGTGTATTAGAAACTGTCACCTTTATCCTCAAAGGTCAATCATCATACTTAATTGGAGATCAAGGTCAAAACGAGTTAATACAAGGCAACCCGTTCGGATAATTTTCTCTAGCCTCGGTGACGAAGCACACTTTGCTCCTCCACGGTTGCTCATACCGATCTAGCGTATTTCGCCTCTCTTTGATCAGGTTTATTGATTGGATGTGCGCTTTTCCCCAATCGGGAGCACTCCACTCCTCCTCAGTCGGTTCCACGGATGTAATGTGCTCCGCTTCTTCCCAATTAGTCCCACCAATCGGATGGGATGCGCTCTGCATCTCCCCAGTCGGTCTCACCGATCATATGTGCTTTACTCCTCCCTAATCGGTCCCACCGATCGGGGGTGCATCGCCTGCACCGACTAGGCACGCACTACTCATCTTCGTTTAGCCTTGATGATCTGACGTTCTTCCATTTAATAGGTCTCCAACCTTCAGTCCAATTATCTCACGGCCCAAGGGTTTTTGAGGGCTAGCTCATTGTGGAGGATGGCTTGCGCTGACACAGCATGTGGATTGTCAAAGCAGGTGAGGTATCATTTTTTATTTCTTGATCATATGATACTGGTAGATACGATAGGACAATCTTTTTACTGTAGTATAATACGTGTCATATTGGTAATTAATATGCAATTAACATATATATAGAGGAAAGAGATATTCAATGATAGTGTATTTTTTTCACCTCTTCGTACACATAGTGCTACTATTCATCTTCTTCACATTTTCTTATCTTGGGAGTTTGGACTTAAGCGTGGAGTGGCTTAGCCCGGACAGCCCCCGCCCTCCATTTTAACTTCTTTTCCTTTTTCTCCCTCTCGGGCTTAACATATTCTCTGGCGGATCCCCTTCCCTTTTCAATCTTGGCTGAAGCACCTCATGACCAGGGACGGATCTAGAAAAATTAGATGGGCTGGGCTATAGATATCCAAGGGCTGGGATAAATAAAAAAATATAAAAAATTTAAAATGTAATAATTTTAATAGTAAAATATAAAAAATTATAATAAATAAAAGTAATGTTATCCATATTAAATTTATTTTAAATTTATTGAATTTTCACTATCCTATGTAATTATTAAACATTTTTAAATTTTTTAAATATCTTACTGCAGTCTAGGTTGTTGATACAAACAATGGGAGAAGTCCTAATGGGATGTTAGGAGCAACAAGGTCCTAAATAGATGGTTAGGCAAAAGGATGTCTAAGGTGGGTTAGCTGGGAGTAAACACATGACATAAGTGAAGTCCTAGTGGGATTAGGCAAACTTACTTGAGAACTAGGTTAAGTCCAAGGTGAATTAGCTAGGAGCTAAACACTTGGCGCGAGAAAAGTCTTAGTTGGGAACTAGGCAAGGGAAATTTCAAGAGGGTCAAGGGTTGACCAGACACTTAACGGTTATAAGTCCAATAGAGAGTTAACATGAAACGAGGAAACTCCTATTAGTTCCAAAAAAATTAAAATATCTCAACAATTGTATAATATTGTCCACTTTTGGCCTAAGTCCTTATGATTTTATCTTTGGGCTTTACTCAAAATGTCTCATACCAATGGAGATATCTTCCTCTTTTAAACTCATGATCTTTTTTATGTGTTTCCAAATGTGTGATTTTATTTGCAACCTTGTAACCCCAATAGTTCCAACAAAGCAAACTTTTGAAAGTCATAACTTTTGACTCAGATATCAAAATGAGGTAATCTTGGATGTGAAACGAAGCTCGTTTAGAGCTCTACATTTTTATTATGACCAATCGATTGAGGTGTCAATCAATCAGGTAATTGATTAGTTCACAAAGCACAATACAGAAAGTGAAATAATCGATTGTGTAATCCATTAAGGCCAAAGTCAATCTAACAGGTGATCGATTGAGAGCTTTTCCTTATGAAACAGAAGGGGTTTGGTTCGATTGGATAATCGATCAAGGCTAATGCCAATTGATTAGGTGATCGATTGGGAGAAATCATGAGCGAACAGTAAACTTCTGAATCAATTAGGTAATTGATCAAGTAGCTATTAATCGATTGGTTTGGCTTACCAAACAATTACACAAGCAAAAAAGAGTTGTTCTGCAGGCTTGAAGGGTCGGATCCAATGTGGTAATCGATTGAGAGTATGGTCAATCACTAGGAAACCTAGATTGGCCCGATAAAAAGTGCTTTCACGAAGGATTCAACATAGGCTAGCACTCAACCATTCATACCAGTTTTTGATATTTGGAGGAGAAGTATTGCTGCACTTCTCAAGCATCAAGAGGCTAATCAAAGCAACAAGAGAGCATGCTAAGCAAGATTTCATTATTATAAATTGTCATCAATGAATTTCGGTTAAAAATTATTAATGAATCTGAACTTATCAGAATCACTCCAAACCTGAAATCTATTTTTTCCTATCGGAAGATAATGATCTTCTGAAATTGAAAAAAAAAAAAAAATCAATTATCAGTGAGTTTGACACATAATCACTAATAGGCATAAAACTCATCAAAAATTCTCCAAAACTGACAGGAAGAGGATGTTTGTGTCTAAGTCTATTAATGATTTTTTGATCAAAACTCATTGAAAAGAGTACATTTTTGGAATTTTAACATAGTCAAGCTTAAAAGAGTGCTAGGGAAAAGATGGTGTCAGTTTTTGAATGATTCTAATGATATATGCACATTAATCATTAATAACTATGTGTCAAAATTTATTGATGGTTAATTTTTTTTCCTTTGAGATATTGTTGATAACTGAAAAGGGTTTAAATTAGAGAATTTGAGCATGTTCAAACTTAGGATACTACCATGAAGAGTTCTTTAGGTTTGGAGTGAATTTGATTTTTCTAGATCCATCAATGGCTTTTTTGCCCAAACATTTTTTTTAATCTTATTGACGGCTACAAAAGGATTTGAAATTTAAAAGATATTTTAAACCCTAAAACCCTTATTGAAAGATATTTTTAAAATTTAAAGGACTTACCTGCACTTTTATTTGTTACTTAAAGTTGAGTTTGCCGGACTGGATTTGTCATGACGCAGGACGAGGCTTGCAGAGGAAGCCAAGCACCGCATTCCA
>JBAMIE010000044.1:6635081-6664652 GCA_037177295.1 Kaempferia parviflora | reverse complement strand
GCTTGGTTGTTGTTGTTGTTGTTGTTGTTTATCTTTTCCATGCCTACTTCAGTTTTAGATGGGTTGGTGGATTTCGTGTTCCAGTCCTCTGCAAGCGCCACCAAACTACTACAGTAGACCTTTCTTTCATTTCCTTTTGTATCTTTGTTAGATATTGTCTTTGTACAAGGAATTGCAGCCACTTGCCTCTTGCTGCATTCCTCATCTTGGGTTGCAACAAGTTCCAGAGTTGTTTTTTTGCTTCTTCTCATTTATTTTCCGGCACAACCTCCCACCAAGAGCTCCCAAGTCTTAGTTTCGTCTTTAATCAATCAGTTCGCTCCATTATGACCGTGTTCCATCATCTCCCGACCTTGGAATCTCTTAGAAGTTGATCGATGCTTAGACTTCCACTTTAGAAAAGAGTGTCAATGGCAAAAATAGATCCTCATAGCCGGATGAGACGAAAAGAGGTGACTAGAGTTTTCACCCCAGGATTTGCTATCTTTAGTTGTGACTTTAATAGCTACTCTCCGTCCTGAGAACTAGAAATCCCCAAGCAATTGACGAAAGCAACGATCCTCACAGCTAGATAAGATGAAAAAGAAGGGAGGGAGATGGCTAGGGTTTTCACTATGGAAACCTAACTATTGACTGAGACCTACCTTTGACTACTTTTTCATCCTTAGGTTGTTCATCCTCACAGCTGATTGCTAATTTGAGACCGCATCACCTTCCTCATATTCCTTGAGATGGGAGGCCTTGTGAATTCTGCAACAAATTGTCAAAGAAAGTGTCTGGAGATGCTGAGCCATCTTATTTTTAGTTGCGGAATCAGCAGTAGCATATGGAGTTGGGTATCACTTGAGCCATGGCAATGTTGAATAGTGCACTTAAAATGGATGAGAAAAGAAGACCCTGGATCATCATGGAGACTCAGGGCAAAAAAGATAGCCCTAGCTTGCATAATGTATCAAATATGAAATGCCTATAACAATATGATTTTTGAAGCAATGCATATCCTAAAAGTTTACATCATACGGAAAATTAAAACACAAATGTATAAGATTTTATTTTATTATATCATGAAGTTTTGATGCTTTTTGACCAATAGATAGTTGACTCACAAATAGAATCAATCAGATATAGTCGGCTTACTAGTGTGATAGCCCACATTTAGGTGGCGTTGGGTTTAGGGGTATGGAAATGAGAGAATGAAATAATAGAAATATAAAGTGTTTGGTTAATGTGTTTGGGAATAACAATTTTGGACTCACTCCTAAATAATCTGAAATGAACAAAACCCAATCAAAGGGGCGGATTTCGAATTTATTCCCATCTCCTAACCCTTGTTCTCTATCCTTCTCTTTTGTTTTCTGCCGCCGCTCAAGAAGATGCCCTTTTTCTTTTCGCCGCCCACGAAGAAATCTGCCGCCCTTGTGATGGAGCCGCTGCTGGAGTTTTTCTTGCTACCACATGCTCCCAGCTAACAGCTTCTGCCACATTCCTAATTTCTTGGTAAATAGATGATTAATCCAAAAAATAACTCATTTTAACAGAATATGAATTCCCCTATTTCAAAATAAAACCTTAAGATTTTATTAAAAAACAATTTAAGCTTCCTAACTAAAATTTCCAAACTCAAAATCTAATTTTAAACTGCATCAATATTTTTTCATCTTCAACATTCCTGCTTATGTGGAGATGAAAACTAAACAAATATGGTAGCACAACAAAATATACGCAACATCAATATAATTAAAACATCAATATTTATATGCAAACCCTTACAGATGAAGGGCAAAAAATCATGGGGCAAAGGGAGACCACTATGGAAGCAGAATTTACAACCTTTACAAGGTTACCCAAACTTACAAGCTATTCAAAATATTGGTGAAGATAGAAGGATCTCGTAGGCATTCAAGGATTCTAAATGAGAGAAAATTCCAAGCTAGAAAAAAAAACATTCTTTTTTCCCTTTCCCCTTTTCACCATCTTTCTCTTTTATCCATTCTCTCTTTCATCTCTGTTTTTGTTTCTTTGGTTTCTTGTTTTTCTCTTGTTGCTTCAACCTATAACGTAGAATAGAATTTCTCATTTTTAACATGCCATAGAAAATAACACCAAGAGCCCAAATGCAAGCAAATCTACCGTGATTAATTGAAAGTAAGTTTTATTATGTTTCAATTAAACCTAATTTAATTTGCCGAGACAAAGTTGGGTTGGTTCCAGTCTTTTCTTTTCTCAAGATTGTTTGATATATTAGAAGTTTCCTTACTTGATGCAAAAGTTTTGTTGTTCTGTCTAGCATTTTGTTGTTTGTATTATTTGTGTACATGAATTCTTATGATTTCTTCTCATTTTCTATAGGTATCATCACAGTGGGAAATCAATGATGAGATTGCTTTATAGATGTGGGATATTGGTGGTTGTTCTTTTGTTGGGTATGCTGTTCTATTGTTTCAATTGCTTCTTATAGTGACCTTTTTCTTTTAAGAAAAAAGCTTTCACAAACTACCACTATGAATCATGTAGCAATTTGCATATGAACCCTCACCTTTTTTGGTATCTCATGGATAGCCACTATTTTTACTCTCTAATTTCTTCTTTTTAGAATTTTTATTAGTATCATTTGTGAAACAGAAAGAGTGCATGCCTTGATGGTTTAAATTTCTTATTAGTATTTTGGTTAGAGAATTTATTGACTAAACCAATTTATTGAATATGCAAAATTATTCTACTCGTAGTAATCAAGTGGATGCGTTATAATATGGCACTTTGTGTAAGGGTTCCTCTAAATGAATTTGTTTAAGAAATAATTTGGTATATGTCTAGAAAATTGAGCATAGCTATCATTTACTGAGCTAATTGATGGAAAAATGATAGGGAGAATTAAGATTTCTCATAGGTTAACACCTTTTTTAGCCAACATATTTGTTGCTTGAATTTGCAATTTATTTGAATTAGTTGGCTTGGATATCAGTTGGTGAACGACCAAGGAGCTCAAGTTGGTGTAGTTTGAGCAAGCGTTGTTAGGTTGAGGGGAATTTTTACCCTTCAGTCGATAGGGAGGATAGGATGATATAGAGTGGATCTCGTATGAGTTGTTATGAGTTTGACCATGGATTAAAATCTCGAGCAATATCTCGTTCTGCCCACAGACCGACATCGACACAACGCAGACAGGCCGTGACACGTTCGGACATGTCGCGTGTGCGCGCAATCATCACGGAACAGGGACTGCGAAAGTTTTAACTTACGCTTTAATAATAAACTTAGGTTAATAATTGTAATTAACTCCTATCTATGATAGAGATAATTTAAATTGGCTTAATTAAAATCTAATAAAATTATTCCATTAATTTAATATATATATATATATATATATTTAAAAAATTATTTTATTATTTTATTTATTTTTAAATATTTGGATTAAATTTTTAATTAGTATATTTTATATTTTTAGAGTTGCATCTATTGAGAGAAAAATCCGAGAGACATGTTTAAGATGGTACGTGTATGTACTTAGACGACCGATAAATGCTTCAATTTGGCGATCTAAAACTATGACAAACCCACATATCAAACGAGGAAGAGGAAGACCAAAAAAAGAGTTGGTTAGCAACAATAAAATAAGATAAAATTTATTTAAATATAGACAATGATATAGTCGGAGATAGAGCTCAATGACGTAAAAGGATCCATATAGCCGACCCCACCTAGTGGGATAAAACTTGGTTGTTATTGTTGTAGTATATTTTGTTTTTAAAAATACCGAAAATATATTGGCACGGCACGATCAACCCGTCCGGACCGAAACCTCGGTATGACTTGAGATTTTAACCTGGTGAATAGGTCTAGGATAAAGGTTATGGAGTGGAGCGGAATTTTGGATTGAGGATGCTTTAGGTAATTGTGGGCCAAATTAGAGAAAATCTCAAGATGGTCTAAATATTCTAGATGAAGATAACTTTGTTTTCATCATTTATGGAATCCAAGGTCCTCGGAGCTGCACTTTTATAAGCCTTGGGATGTCTATTCAATAGTGCTATGCCTCACATCATCTAATTAGTTCTCTGTTGCATCAACTGTTCTTTGCTTGGATACATGTTGCCTTTGGATTGGAATGATTCTACTCCCTTGGCTCATTAGTTGTTCACACATAGCTATGCTCTATCCTACAAACGTGGCAACCATTCAATCCTCATTGTTAAAGGTAGCCTTGAGTAGACACTCCATTAATACCTCATTAATGATTTTGTCCTCTTTTGCACAACACCCTCCATCTATGGAAACACTTTCACTCTAGCTTTGATTCAGCATTTTCGTGCTCAATAGTATCCTACTCCTAGTTCGGTAAGCTTTAATATTTTATTCTGTTCATGTTTCCTCAACTCCCAAGCCTAAGTGCACTTTGAGGCAAAAATTTAATTTGGAGTTGCTTGCTGCAACATAGCCCCTATTCTTATCTTAATATCGGTTTATACCTTAGGTGGGTTGAACTTCTCAGTTGATCTCTGATGGAGCTCCCGGTAGAGGTTACTCCCTTATATTCTTGTATGCTAGCTCAAGTTAAGTTTAAGCTACTAGACTCAACTGGAAGAGAGCTTAATCTTAACTGCATGAAAATTTAAGAAGATTGAACCTAAGTAAAAATCCTCCTATTTTTCCTACTTTATGCTCCTGCTCGATCTAACAAAGCTTTTAATCATCCTTTCAATTGTCTTATTATTTTTCAAGAATGCCCTGATGAGGAACTCTTGTTTTCTTTCCTAGTTCTAATTCTTTATATACTCAACTTCTGAAACCCTTTCATAAGCTTGATTTCTCCAAACTCTTGGCGACGCATGGTCATGTCTTTGTCAAGGCCTATAAGGAACCAAAGTACATGATCAACCATTTTGCTAAGTAAAGTCTACCATCAAGGTTAGTGGCACTCTTTGTTGTGGCGCTTGAGCAAAAGGATGGAGTCAGACACGAGCCCAAAGGCAACGACTAAGAAAGGATGGTGTTATTTGTGGCGGTAGTGAAGGCAGCCAAGGTGACCAACAAGGCTGTAAAGGTTGTTGATGAAGTTGGGGCGATCATTCATCTCTCCAAAGTTTGAGGTAGATGGATCCTAATTTATTTAATATTCAAGTTCTTGAATATAAGCCTTGTTAGTTTAGGTTAACATAGTAGGTTCTCTTAGTAGTGAAACTTGTTAGTTAGGTAAACACAATGAATCCTCTTAATATCATAAGTGTGCTTCTACATCCTTTAGTTTATTTAGATGTTTAGGGTTCAAGTTTGAGTCATTTATACCTTTGGTTTAAGATTCTTTGTCACCTTTTCAATAAATTTTCTCGAATGATCTAATCTTTTTTAATATAAGATTATTTGGGACTTTTCTTTTTCTCTATGTTTTTTCTACTTTTATGCTGAAATTAAGAAGAAACTGGCATTTCTATTAAGGTTCTACGTAGTAACAATGGTATGAAATACTTTACTTACCTTTTAGTCATTGTTTTGACTTTTGAGCAATGGTGATTTTCATCAATCTTCATATTCACACACACTTAAGTAAAATGGTGTTGCCATCCTTTTGTTACTGAACTGATTTCTCGTTGAGATCAATTAGATTCTACTTCTACCTATGTATGTCTCGTTTATTTTTTGAAGCAATGATATTGTTAATGCATTTTACATTAGCAATTGTATGCCATCCTTCACTTTTTATGTTCAAATTCTCTTAACTATCCTCTCTCTCTTTCCACAAGATACTATATCCTCTTCTTTGGATACCTTGATTTATTAATCTAGCATCCCTCGACCATGAGAAGTTATTTCCACACTCCATCAAATGCATATTCCTTGGTTACGGTTGTCTCTAAAAAGGTTACTGTTGTTATTCTTTTGAGGCATGTTATGCCTTTGTATCTGTCTATGGGACCTTTTTTGAAGTCCTACTCATTTCTTTCCCTCTATTCCATCTCCACCTGAGTCTGTGCACAAAGATCTGCTTCTTTCTACTCCATTATCCCTTCTAACTTCTAACTCCATTGGTGACCTTTTCGTAATCCTCTACTTTCGTTGACTCACTAGTTGAGGCACCTTCTTTTCGGGTGTACATCTGATGACTGCACCATAAAGAAACTTTAGCACCTCCCTGACATTTCCTGCACTCGAGTCATTATTGTCATGCCATCCTAAGTGAACATTTCTATTATTTTTCATAAATATAGCTGTAAGTGTTCCACTTTCTATCCACATTTTCATTTATAGCATACACATCCCTCTCACATGCTCACAATCAATTTCTTTAACCTCACAATCAATTTCTAAGATGTATCAGAAGCATTTTTGGATCAACTCTAGTGATTTAACTCATTAGTTGAATTGGTAATACTTAGTAATTTGTGTGAAGCAGGCCTAGTTAAGTGAGTTGACCAGTATTTTCTCTATTTAGACACATTGAATTAATTGGGGTTAACAGTTTCAAGATTAGAGCGAGGAGGACAAAGAAAATTGTACTCAGGAGATTGAGATAAACCTAGATGATGAGAGTTCATTGTCAAGAAAAGATCCATGTAATAATCCCTATTGTCAAGAAAAGATCCATATAAGCAGCCCCAAATATTGGGACTTACCATTGTGTTTTATGTATACTACTAGTTATTAAATAGTTAGGATAACATTGTTCAAGAATAAAATGTGATGTTTTTTTGTATAATTAGATTTAGGTTCACACGAGAATAACATAAGAGAAAATTAGGCTATAACATGGTTTGGACATGTGTAAACAAGACTTGTAAATGCGGTAGATTTCTGTTTCTTATAAGTTACTCGGTGTAATTGAAACTAATCTATTGGAGGTGTAAAAGTGGATATAAGAAGACTTGAGTGAATTTGATAAGAAAAGAATTAATCATTTACAAGTTTACATCCAATTCGATGTCAAGAGAAGATCCATGCATCTTTATTGGACCCTGAGTTATTGGTATCTATAGCTCATTAATTGCAATTTTTTTCTTCTCTGTATACAATATTCTTTGAACATATTTCGTAAATTAAGCTGGATTTTACATGAAAGAATCTTTATCTTTACATCTTGCAGACTTTTTATAGCATGATATGGACTAAACGTTTCTGACACATCTTTCAAATTTGAGAAGCTCTTTACATTCAAAGCAGATGTAATGTTTGAGTATCACATTGGGGTATTTCCACTGTAATCTTTCGGGATTCACAAACTCTTAGCTATAGGAATAACCTTAAAGGCATTCAATTAGGTTTTGGTAAATCTATTTTTAAAATTTTGCATGATATCGGTTGAACCAGGTGATTCATCATATTGTTATATACTAGGTCAAATACACATCTTCTGAGGATTTATAGTACGTAATTGAGAGGTTCACCTAACACTCGTGCACTTCTATTTTACATAGTTTTTCAGATAGTGCCTTGGCATACTAATGGGTATTGAAATCAGTACTTATTTTGATTTGCTAGGCTCAATCTTATGTGGTGTATCTTCTAATCATGATGATTATTTTCCCTGCGAAAGCATAGTGAGAAAATGGGCAGACAATTCAAATCAAAATGAAATTAAAGAAAACGATCTGAATTTGAAGGATTTATTGCTTTTTCTTCATGTTCCAAGAACTGGAGGGCGGACATATTTTCATTGGCGAGTACCTTTCTTTTCTGTCTTGAATCAAATTGTATGTTGGCATGCAATGAGGTGTTTCTCATGATATGTATGCAATCCTAACAGCTTCTTGAGAAAGCTTTATGCTAGTGCTCTGGAATGTCCACGCTCCTATGACAAATTACATTTTGATCCAAGGTATCTCTCCTCATTTCTTGTCAGCATAAGCATTACTATGTTGTTATTAATCAGTACACAAATGTCCCATTGAGGCTTTTACTGCTAAGGATCCTCTCTTCTACTTCACTAAAATAATTCATGGAATGGTCTTATAAACAAAATCAAGGATTCTTTTTCAGCAAAACCATATATGCTAATTTCCTGTAGTAAACAAACTTTCTATTTTACTAGAAAAATATTTGCTAAGTTGTATTAAAAAAAATTGTTAACCATGTTAAAATGGTGACAATAAAAATTTCCATCTTTTAGATTTGGAGATTGTATAAGAAGTCTTGTTTAATGATAGAATGGAGAGTATTTGCTAAATTGTCTTGATGGAAGAAATAGGAATGAATTGTTGGTTGCACAAATAGCTTCACTTTGATACGATAGTATAGTGTAAATGGGCATTTTGGGATTAGCTATAAGGATCTTATCTCGTTATTATGCTCTATGCAAGGATAAATCATTGGTAATATTCAAATCATTAAATTATTTTTTATTACATCAACTCAAGTTTTATTTTTGTCTCCCTCCACTCCTTTGTACTTGCTATCAGACTGATTTAAGATATTTGGCTGCACCACTCCCTATAGGCCCCGACCGGTAGAGCTGAAATTTTTATTGCTTCGCCTCTTGCATGTCAACATGGGTTAAAGGGTGCCGGTGATGGCCGGTACGACCCCTTCAATGCATAACGGATAGTGGACTGAGGGGATGCTCTCGGTTGGGGATGTTGCCATAGCCTAGGTTGGAGTGAGGGGATGCCAGTGAATGAAATTTCGAGCCATGTCGTCCGAGACGGGCGGCTTTTACCGTTCTGCCGGGGGACCGACACCAGCACAGCACGGACAACAATTTCGCGTGCTTCATCGCGTGCGTCACGCGTGTGCAATAGAAGGAAGAAAGAAGAAAGAAAGATTCAATTTGGGGATGAAGGTTACCTGGAATCATGGCGAATGATTAGCCATGATTAGCCCGGTGGCAGTGGCAGTGGCGAGGCGAGGCGACTGCGACGTGAAAAAAATTGCAACGTTGAGAAAAAATTAGGGTTTGTTAACACTTTTAAATAAAACCATTATATTATATATATAATTTCTAATTTCTAATGTTTCTAATTAATTATTATATAAATTATAATTATATATTATTTAGATTGATAATTAATTAAAGAAATGGTTAATTAATTAATATAATTATAATATATAGTTTTATTGTTTTTATTAAAATTATAAAAAAAGTTAAAGTAAAAAAATAGATAATTTAAAATAATTTTAAAAACAAACTTTAAATTATTTTTATAAATTAAAAATAGATTAAATTTTATAAAAATATTTAAAATAATTTTGAAATTTTATAAATAATATATATATCTAATTTTTTAAAATAAATTTGATCTTAAATTCAATATAAGTTAATATATATATAATATTATTTGAAATATTTATAAACTATAATTATATATTATATAAATAAATAAATAATTTATGTAATTATTATAAATAATAATTTTTTTATATTAGAATTAATTTGAGATTTAAAATCATAAATATTAACCTACTTAGCTTCTCTATCTTTAGATTCTTGGTTCCTGAGCATATGAAATACATTTTTATTGATATGAATGTCTAATCGTTTTGACAAACGATGCCAAGTTACATAACATTAATACAACCATAAGTTCATAACCAAGTTTTATTATATATATTAGATATATATATAATAAATATATTTATCTAACATACACACACAGTATTGAAACTGTATCGGCACGACACGATACGATACTGAAATTGTATCATTCCGGTCTAAGACCAAAACCTTGGCACAGGTCGAGATTTTAAACCTTGGGGGATGCTTCTGGTCGGGAATGTTCCCTTAGTATATACTGGACGGAGGGGATGTTCCTAGTTGATGATGTTCCCATAGCAAATACTCGATTGAAGGGATGTTCCCATAGTAGACACTGACCGGTTGAGATGTTCCCATATCAGATATTGGACCGAGGGGATGTTCCTATAGCATGTATTGTAGTAAGGGGATGCTCTTGGTTGGGGATGTTCACATGACATATATTGGAGCAAGGGAATATTCTCGGTCACGATTGTTTCCATAGGTTGTCGGCTCGCCTGGGTGGATCTAAATATGCCTCGGTATATGATAAACCATATTTGTCATGATATGTTTACAAACAATTAAGTATCGAACCCCTCTATGTTAATGCAACCTGGGGAATGCCCCGGATCACCTCACAAGGAATGTAAATAGCGACGATAAGTTTTAGGATCGAGTTGTTATTGGTTTGAGATTTTGGGTTTTAAGCTGTAAATGCTAAAGATGAATAATGAAGGACAACCTAATCTATCCTAAACTACTATTGCAACAAATTTAAGAAGCAAGAAGCAATTAATGAAACTTAAGTATTTAATGAGAACTAGTCTAATCTATCCTGCTTGCATTGAATATAAAATAGAGGAACTAAACTACGAATGCAACGAAGCTCATGCAATTGTAAAGCTAGAAATCTAAACTAACCTAAACTACTGTGCTAAAAGAAACACCAAATAATGTAATCATTGTAACCCTAACTCTTCGCAAGAAACTAAATCTTAACATGAACAAGAATATTAAGATCAAACTTAGATGCAAATAAACAAAACTACCAGTCAAATGAATTCAAATTCAAATTCAAATGCATACGGGATTTAACCAAACATTCTTTCACAAATTCAATCACATGAAAATGATCTACACATCATGATAAGAGAAGATCTAGATCAAGAATGTGCTCACAAACCAAGCTAGGGCATCCCCTAACTTGTGTTGGATCGGGTCTGTAGTGAGGAAGATCGGTAGTGCCTCTGATGATGACGGCTACGGACGGGAATGGAGATGGATCACCGAAGCTTGAATGGAGTGGAAAGGAAAGGAAAATCCCTTAATCCCGGTGGTGGATGGATCTCCATCGATCATGGAAGGTGGAAGAAGATCGTTTGCTTTGGTGTGAAGATGATGGTGTGAGAGCCCTCTGGAGATCCCCGATCGGTGGCCGGTGGTGGAAGACAGGTAAAGAAGGGAATCCCCTTTACTCTGGTGGTGTCGAGGTTGAGAAAGGACCAGGGGTGGCTTGCGATGTGAATGGTCGATGGAGGAGGAATTGTGTAGGATGAAGTATATGGTGGTCGGAGCTTTTGATGGAGATGAAGATGGATGAGGAAGGAAAATCCCTTAACCTCGGTGGATGAAGGCGGAGCTCCAGTGGCCGGCGGTGAAGGTGGTGGAAGTTGGGTGCTCTGTTCTTCTTCGCGCATCTCCCGGGCTGAAATCGGGCCCCCCTGTTCCTTTACTTCTCGTTTTTGAATCCCATCAGATCCAGACGGATGGTCAGAAACTCTCTAGATCTTGATCAACAGCTGGATTAGTTCGGATCTGGATCAAGGGTTTCAAATCTTGATCAATGATTGTGATTTACTCTCTTTTGAGCTTAATGGATCAGATCTTTGATGGATGGCTTAGATCTCCTCAGATCTTGAATGGATGGTCCAAATATGTTCTCAATTGGTTCTCTTCAATTAATGTCAGAATTATGCCCAATTTGAAACAATTCGACTCGAGTCCATGTCCCTTCATTGCCTACAAAGACTACATTCAAATGATTAGCCATAATTCCACAAATAAAAGATATATTTGCATTAAAGCCCAAAAATGAATTCCAACTTGTGAAATGTGATATAAATGCAAATTTACCACGTGAGAGGATCAAAAAGCATGAATATAGAAGCCTAAATATCGTGACCAATTGATGGCTATTAGTATATCATTGCCTTTGAGATGAAATATGAGAAATTGAAGTGGTTCTATTTGGTAAATCAGCCAATGCCACTTGAGAATCTAGATAGAAGAGGTTAGAGGTTATTTCAAGGACTTTGAAGAGCTGCAATATTTACTATTTTGTCTAGTGATTTTTAAACAAGACGTGTGCTTCTTTTTATACCTAAAGAAGAGGTAAAATGTCATATAGGTGGTGAAAAATAATGGGATCAGTTTTCTATAGGATGTTTCATTAGTGTTGTTAAACACTTCATGCAAATGTATATAATCTACAATGGTTATGGTCTCGGATGCATCTTGGTATGGCCTCTGCTGTAAGCTTGCTGTCAAGGGCGTTGCGGGTACCGAATGTTGACATACTGCAGTCGGAATTGGTTGAAGTATTGGCTCTTGTGGTCTTCTTCTTTTAGCTATGCTGATAAGGGTAGTGCCTTGTTAAGATAAAAGAGAACACAATCTCCACATCAAGGGAAAATTTGGAGAACAAAGAGAATCCTTTTCATGGCTGCAAGTCATCCTCAATCAACAACACTAACCATGGTGAATGCACTAATAACCAGATCTTTTAGTGCACTTGTATCATGTAGATACGGGATAAATCAAGTATGCTAATAACTCTAGGTTGGTTGATATGTCACTCCTTCCTCTGGACCACTATGGATTAAGCAACTTAGCTAATTGCGAGATTATGTGCTACATACCTGTTGGAAACTCGAGATTTGTATATTTGATTTATAAGCTGTATATATACGCAGTGTGTATATCAAAGTACCCTATTACATGATTTAACAAGAATGGGAATTTCGTTCCCGAAGAAACCACTCATTGTGCTTTAAGGCCACTAAACAATTACCCCACTCCGTATTAAGGGTTAAATGAGCATGGATCCCGTTTTGGTGTCAAGATATTGTAACAATATATACATTAAACAATACTTCCAATCACGGTTTAAAATCTCGTGCCTGATACAGGTGAAACATTTTGTTCCACTCGCCGAATAGCACTAGCATGCTGCTAGGACTTGTGGCTCCGCGAGCCTCACGATTGCCGCGGAGGCGTCATATGACCGTCATGGAGGCGTTGTGCGGGCTTCGCGACCGTCACGGATGAGTCGTGCCACGCTAGCCACGCCTAGCCCCACGGTTGCTGGCGGCACGAAATAGGTTGCGGACGAATAAAGTGACTTAGGTTTTAACTTACGTTTAGTTAATAACTTAAGTTAATAATTTCAATCAATTGCTCTCTGATAGTTTAAATATACTTAATTAAATCCTAATAAAATTATTCCATTAATATATATATATATATATATATATATAATTTTTATTTTTAAATATTTAGATTATTATTTTTTATTTTTAGTTAATATATTTTATATTTAAAAAAATACCGAAACTATATCGGCACAACATGATATACTAAAATCGTATCGTTCCGGTTCGGGACTGAAACCTCAGCACCGGTCGAGATTTTCAACCATGCTTCCTGTATCCTTGATAGCATGAAATTGATTGATCATGTGGCACAAAAATTTTCCCTAAGCGGAGTTATATTGAAATTGCTAATAAGTTTAATATTTTTCTTAATCAATAGTCACAATAAACCCCTAGTTCACAATCAGAAGTCTTGTATTAACGATTTAAAATTGTGAATGAAAGTCAAATCATCAATATTCCATACAGATAAGGATATATAAATTATTTTTCAACTAATATGTCAGGCCAGGAATTAAGCTGAGATTGGGAGGCTCCTTTGTTATTTTTCAACTTGACGTGTATTCATAGGTAATTATCCCTAATAGGTAATTAGCCCTTATTCAACTGATTGAATTGCAATTGAACAGATCCTTTTCTCCAACTGCAGAAGAAACAATTATTAGAATGCCCTTGCCTTACTGGTCTTGGATTTATAGATGGGTTAATTTTTTGTTATTGTAAAGCTAGTGAATTAGCTATCCTCTGTTGGTACTCTTTCATAAACTACCTGTGTGTGTGGGGTTGTTGTAGGAACATTTTGTAACCTCAATTGAGATAATGAGCTTTCTGAATACTGTTCCTTAAAAAATTGATGTTTGCTGATAATTTTTTACAGGTCCCAATATCTGGGGATATTCTGCCTACATTAAATGGTTTCAACTGATTTCTGTTTTATAATTATTATTTATTCTGGTAATTAACACCTATATACTGAATTATCTGTGCCAGTAAACCAAATTGCAGATTGCTGGTGACTCATGATGACTATAGTTTGATGTCCAAACTCCCTAAGGATAGGACTTCAGTTGTTACTATTTTACGAGATCCGGTTGATCGTGTGTTTAGCACATATGAATTTTCTGTGGAAGTTGCAGCTAGATTCCTTATACATCCAAATTTGACTTCAGTGGATCAGATGTCTAGACAACTTCACAAAAAAACTGGTGGTGTCAGTACTTTAGATATATGGCCCTGGAAATATTTGGTTCCTTGGATGAGACAAGACTTATTTAATCGGGTATGCATTTTAATTCCATTGTTCCTGCATGATGATATCATTCTTTGTTATTTTTTTGATTTTATTGAAATGTCAAAGATTGACTACTTACCCATGAATATTCTCTGTTAACAAAATTTAACAGTTCTTCTTTGTTCAACCTCTTTTAATTTGGTTTTATGAAGTGCCAAAAATAGGCTATGATAGTAACAAATGTTCTAGTATTAAAATTCTAAAATGGTAACAAATGTTCTAGTATTAAAATTCTAAAACTACTTGTCAGATGACCAATAATAGGTTGGAATAGATCGCCTAGCATTGGTTTTAGTAGATCCGATAATTCTTGTAATGCTGTTTGAATGCTTCTGTAAATGTTGCAATCAATACTTGAGTTCTGAGTATGGCTTTCACCTGTATCCTGCAAGTAACTGGGCAATTCTCTTGCTCTGAAGTTTTAGCAAGTGTACATGCCTACATGATTTCAGATACAGTTAATGTGAAGTGATCCAGAATTTAGATGTTCCTTTTCAGTAATGGATATAATTTATGCTTTGAGGTAACCAAACAAAGGATAGCTACTCTAGCGAAGCAGGAAGGCTAAAATGATTTTGTTCATATAAGTTCATTTTCTTTTTTTGTGCAACCAATCCTATTGATTAGGTAATAGTATTAAAATCTCCAAATCTTCTATTTTCTTTTTAGTAGAAAAATTTGCATGTCTAACATTTTCAAACAAATAACTCTGCAGAGGGATGCTAGAAGATCTAGAAGATATCCTAAGTCTGAGGAAATTAGTAGTCCGTATGATATGCAAAACATGGCCATGCCTTTACATGAGTATATTAATCATCCTATAGCTCATGACATCATTCACAATGGGGCAACTTTCCAGGTATAATGCTGGGTTAAATTATTGTGTTATTCTAATTTGTTGCTGTATTCTAATTCTGCTGTTGAATATTCCAAAACTTAACAAAGGCATCTCTACCTTGATATTTACTGAAGAATCCATATATGGTTATAGTATTTTGTTATGGAATGCAAATGCTATTAATAGTAGGGATCTACTTGTAATATCTACATTGATTAACTATATAAATAGCTAGAGAGACTACCTAGTGTAATTAATTCTAATCTTTCTTGGTACCATGGTATCAGGTTGATAGACATGATGCCTAAATCTCCACTAGCGTCTTGTTCTTGTCTCCAATATGCTAGATTGGTGTGCCTAGATTGCATGCACATTGATGGAATTGTGTTTTCTTTCTCTCCCTCTCCCTTCCATGACAATGCATATATCTCCCTACTGTTGAAATATTTCTTGTTGAGAAACAAATTTGATACAATCAAGGTAGGGATCCTGTCGCTGAGCTCTGATAATCTCAGTTACAGTGCCAGAATTGTGAACTCAACTTTGTGCTCCCAAGATCCTTCACTGTTGGAGAGATCACAAATAAGGAGTCCACTGTTCTTCACTACAAGAGAAGAGGCAGAGGAAGAGGGAGGAGCCCAAATTGCCAAGAAATAGAATCTTCACCACATTAGTTGATTGATCTTCCTCTCTGATTACTGCAGCAGAGGATGTAGAAAACTTAAAAAGGTAAAAAGCGAAAGGGTTATGCAGTGGTGATAAAAGACCTACAACTTTTTCTCCCCTATAAGGCTTGAATTCTCCTTTTTTTGATGAATGTTAGAGGAATGGAGAGAGAAGGGAGAGAACACGAGAGGGGGAGAGGAATGATGAATGTTAGAGGGAAGGAGAGAGAAGGGAGAGAACACGAGAGGGGGAAAGGAATTTGCCGATTGGTTTCCCGATGACGAACTCTGTCTCTACTGAACGCTATGTGCTGCAGCTGCATGCCGCATGTTTCTTGCTGTTGCTGCATGCCGAGTGCTTCTTGCTGCTGCTGCATGCTGAGTGCCTATTGCCGCTGCCTCTGCCACATTCCAAGTGCCTTTTGTTGATCGATATCACCACATGCCAAATGCTATGCATGCATAGGGGTGCTGCTTGTCTAGCACTGTTGCTGCTCACTCGCTGCTCCTGTCCTCACCAAGACTCAACCAGTAACTGTGACAACCAGTGACACGTGCTTGGTCGCCCCTAAAACTTGAGTATCCACCAACTTCTCCAGCATTCTCTATCCATTCTTGTGCCTCCCGAGTTCATGGGCAATCTGGAAAAAAAATGCCTAATTCACTTCTACAATAATTCATTCACCTTGGGTTTGACAGACTGAATTTGGGAGAAATTTCTGATGATTTTCTGCCTGAGTAAATGAGGGAGGGCTTATCGAAATTGAAGCTCTCTCCTTCAAAATGGATTCTGTGTGTAACAAAGTTGTAAGGGATCTGATATTCTTTCTTCTTCCTAATGAACACTAGCTATTCATACTTGGGCATCTTGTTATATGTGTGGCTCTAACAAATAGGACACAATACTTTTGCATTGTCTTGTTTTCTGGTTCTAAGATAATTTTTATTAATTGTTTCACCTTTTGTGCTTACCTCATTGTTTATGGTCACCCAAGTGTGGTAAGAATATTTATCACCTTCTCTGCATTTTTTTTTTCTTTTCTAAACCCTTTGAGATAGGATAGAAATATCAACTCCAACTGCAAGGACGACTACTGATTTCCTGTTCAAAAAAATGACATAGAATGGTCACTGAACTTTGGAGATTTGACGTGTAACCTCACCGGTGGGGCTCAGCCCTAGGATCATTGCTATTTGCACACACATTTCTCCTTAATCCCAGAAATGACATTGCAGTGATTTGTATAAGATCAAAGTTAAGGGAACAGACTTTTAGCTGTACTGCCCTGTATTTGAAAGGATTAGCAGCTCCTTTCAGGCATGCCAACCATCTGAAATGACTCAATATGGAAAATGGAATAACCTATTAACTTGGCTCACACTTCGTACTCCATGCCCAAGTACTTGTTTCAGCCATTAAGTTAGTGTGGAAATATCTCTTATGTGTTCAATTGCATCTATCTTTAAATTAGAGTTATGGATCCCTTTTTTTCGCATTCATTTTGTCTTTGATTTCTTGTAAGTTATATATTTTTCTTTTTACTAGTTTCATCTCCTTGTTTCTAGTACCTGTTCCATGATTACATTATACTAACATATTGACAATCACCACAATATCATTGATTGAATATGAAGAAAACTTTGTCAAATTTTATCTTCTATGATTTTGCTTAAAAGTAAACTTATATTATTTTAAAACAGTAATTTCATACTAGGTTGCAGGACTGACAAACAACTCATATAGTGTGGAATCACATGATGTGCACAATTGTGTAAAGAGGCACCCACAACTTGGTCTCTTCATTTTAGAAGTTGCAAAGGTGCATTTAATTCTGGCCTGACATTTATTATTATATTTCTGATATTTCACATACAAAGTCTTTGTTTAACTTGACTCCAGCGTCAAAATGCTACAGCATAGGTTAAATCATATGCTTTATGTTGGCCTCACTGAAGAGCACAAAATGTCTGCCACCATGTTTGCTAAACTGGTTGGAGCTCAAGTGCTTTCTCAATTGAAAGATTTGAACTTCGATTTTGACCAAGCAGCAACCAACGAATCTGGTACTCCATAGTGTTTTAATTATTTATTTATTTAATGCTTATCACTGTTATATGTGTTGCTAGTATTTGGAGAGAGAAATCTCTAGTCATAAATTGAAAGTTCTAATATAACACTACAAGAAGCACCTCTATGATCTCTGTTATGTTGGTTGTAGACTCAGTGTTTTCGTGGAAAAGGAGAAATGACAGCCAAAAATTTGTTACGATAAAGTGTGAGATTTTTATTAAATTAAAATTACAAAACTAACAAATTTTTCTAACAAATGATAAAATTGTAGAAGCAGTTACTATTATAATCCTGAAGTGTTGCATTATAGGTAAGTTGTAGTTAGGTACACACTGAAGAGAGTTTGGAGTGGTGATGGTGGAAGCATTGTGGCTGTTCACAAAGGGCTCAAATGTGGTGTGTTCGATTTGATGTTGGCAATGCTGATATTCACAATGTAGTGTGAATGATTCCTTTGGCATATTTATTCAAGAAAAATTAAAATACATTGATATGCCATGGATGCCTTTGGCTGCTCATAGTGATTTCCAGATTCTATGTGGTTCTCTTTTCCAAATTGGAAAGATTTATCCACTCATGTAGCATCTTGGCATGTGATTGCCTCTTCTACCTGAAAATATATTGAATATACAACATTTCTGGCGCGTTAGTACACTCTACACATGATCACACTCTGCAAAAGAACAAGAATCTCATGTGAGTATGATCTAAACAAAAGTAATAAATTGACATCACCTTTAACTAACAAACCAAAGATGTTGTTTGAAAACTCAATTGAATTCTGTTCTTGATCGTGCTAGGACAATCCAATTTTGTCTGATTTCTTGGTCATCATTAGAAACCTAAGAGGGAATGCAAAAAAAAAAAAAAAAAAAGGAAGAAAGGACCGAAAATACCAAAATTGTGTAGAATTTGGTGGAAAATTAGATGATTCTAGGCTAGAATTGGATGAGAATGATAGTAGAGGACAACCACATCTCACTTGTTTTGGAGCAGTCATGAGCAGGGAGGTTTGAGGCTCATCCACCTAATAGAGGTGAATTGAGTAATGGACACATAGGAAGCAGAGAGGCTTTATTGTAGTTCTGTAACAACAACGACGATGAGATGTCATATCATGGCCAGATGAGGGACAGCAGGAGGCAAAAGGGCTTGTGTAAAATGTGGTGAGGGAAGTGTACAGTATGTGGTAATTAATTAGGGTTATGAATTAGTTTGCTCTTGTTTAGGTTAAATAAGGGTCTTGTTAAGCTAAATGTATTAAGCTATGCCTAGTAGTAAATCAATTATTCTGAAGTTTGATGAATAATGTTGCTGATTAGTGTTCATAATAAATATTAAAGATTATTCATTATTTGAACTATTGTTAATAGAAATACTCTATGATTATTGTTATTAATTTAGTATCATATCATGTGGATATCATATCACTACTCATCAAAAGTGTAACAACAACACTATCGATGTTCATACTACTCAACAATGTAAACAACCACACTTTATTGCCAAGGATTACTCAAAAGATAACCAACAAGTTCAACACCAAGGATAATAGTTAATACAACTACATTGGCACAACCACTCCAATATTCTTAATCGTGCATATTATAGTGTCTAGAACCATTGAGTTTATTGTTTGCCTCACGAAATGTACTGCGTAATTGTTTTTACTAATTCAAATACATAACTCAATATTTTGGTTGGTGTTGTGCCCAACATTCTATATTTGATGGTTGTTTGTAATTAGTATATCTGTCATACTTAGAGGTGTAAATGTTCAAGCACGGTTTGGGCCTACCTGGCACAAAAGTTATGAGTGCTAGTGCTAGACATGACCCAACTCAAATTGTGTTGTGCTCGTGCTAGCCCATCTTGAGTTGGGGACAAGCCCAAATTGAGCTTGAGCTTTAGGACAATCGAGCCTTTGGGTCTATTTTTTTTTAAATGTTTAATTTTTTAAAAAATAAAATTACATATGTATCTATTAAACTATTATGCTAATGATAGGTTGTTCTCAGGAAAGAACTAGTTGTCTTGCCCAAATAAGATGTATTAAAGATAAATCCAATATGCTACTAGTGAAGGATGAGAGATAAAGTAGTGATGGAAGAGGAATTTTCATTAACTTTTTAATAAGACCAACTTAGCTTAGGAAATTTAAATAAGTTAGAAGAGTATACAAATTTTAATTTTTATCGGAGAATTCAAATTTTAAAAATAGAATAAGTGTTGAAAGTGATGCAAAATGGAAAGCGGTTATATTGAATAATATTCTAATAAAGTTATGAAAGTGGTTAGGGAAATAAAGTATTGAATGACTTGAAAAATTATTCAACTTGATATTGAAAATGAAAATGGCCGATTAGTGAAATGGAGGGTAAGTATTCTAGTTCCTTGTCTAAAAGCAAAGGAAACATACAAAATTGTGTGAATTATAGTAATATTAAATTAATAAACCATGTCATGAAACTTTTGAAAAGAGTGATAGCAAAAAGAATAAGGAATGAGACCAAGATGATCCAAAATTAATTTGGATTCATGCGTGAAAGCTAAATTATAGGAGTTATACATTTTCTCATATTGATTGAAAAATATCGAGAAAAAAAGTAAGACATATTTATTAACATAGAAAAAGCTTATGACATAGTCCTAGAAAATTATTTACTGAATTTTAGAAAAGAAAGATGTTAATGTAACATTTATTGAAACAAATAATGTGTATAAAGATGCAGGATAAGAGTGAAGTCTCCAAGTGGATTAGCCGATGACTTTTTTATAAAGATAGGGTTACATCAATGATTGACTTTAAGTTCATATCTTTTTACATTAATTATGTAGGAACTTACTAGTTTATCATGTTTGTAGATGATATTGTGTTGGTTGATGAGACACTCGATGGAAAAAATGCTAGGTTCAAATCTTGGCAGGAAACATTGAAATTAAAAGGTTTTAGGCTTCCTAAAGTAAAGATAAAATATATGAAATTTAAATTAAGCAGAAGTAGAGGTAAAGACAATTGTTAATAGGAGATGATGAGTCATTTGTAAAAGAGAATTTTAAGGATTTAAGATTGTTTTTTGCAAAAGGATCGAGGGGTTGATAGAGATGTTTTACATAAGAGACAAGTAAGATGGTTGAAATGAAGGAGGATGTAGGTATTCTTTGTGATCACATGAGCAAAAGATGAGAGTTGCAGAGATGAAGATCTTAAGGTGGATATGGACATACGAGGATGGATACAATAAGAAGTGAGAATATTAAAGAAAAAGTGTGGTTATGCCCATTGAGGAAAAATTATGAAAGGCGCGTTTAAGATGATATGAACATGTATTTAGGCGATCAATAAATGTTCTAATTAGGTAACATGAGATGATGATAAATACACACATTAATCGAAGAAGGGAGAGACCGAAGAAGATTTGGTTAGCAACGATAAAAATGAATAAAATTTATTTAAATATAGATAGGATATAGTAGGGGATTGAGTTCAATGACATAGATGGATCCATATAATCGATCCCACTTAGTAGGATAAAGACTTGATTTTTATTTAATTTTTAAAAAATTATTAGAAAATAATAAAATATTTTTGAAATATAATATATTATTAAATTGATATTTTTATAAATTTATTATTGCCATTTTAATATTTATAGTTAATATTAATATTAATTAAAATATAGTGAGGACCAAACTTAGTCATGGTCGTGCCTAGCTCAGTCCAGTAGAGACATGACTTAGCCATTTTGATGCAGACCTTGATATGGTAATAGGCTCAACAAAGCATGACCTAACCCATTTGCGATTGGGCCCCGTCAAGCCATGAATGGCTCTGTTCATTTGATACCTCTTGGCAGGGTAGGATTTAAACCATTGTTTAGTTAGTGTATCCTTCTCAGCTGGAATGATACAGGTGGCACCAAGTAGAGGAGGGAGGAATCAATCCAAAGAGGAAGAACAAGAAGAGGAGAGTGAGGAGGATAACATGTAAATCAAACTTGATATGTAACAAGCATGTATGCATGAAATGGATGGGCAAATGAAGTAATTGAACGCAAAATTAGTAAACAAATCAATCTGAACAAGCAATTAGGCATGTTTCATTAGGTTTGGTTTCCCCATAATCAACCTAGTCAATCACTTGGATTTGATTGTAACATCCAAACTAAATCAAGTTGAAACTCAACTCCATAACATACCAATCCAATCAACAAGCCCACTCTATGCTTAGAAATCAACAATAGAATCTCATCCCTATTTTCTTAAAAACACAAGCCTCAAGCCTCATTATGGCATACATATCCAATAATTAAATTCTATACCTAAATAAGTAATTTCTGTCAACCTCAACTATATCACAAGTACAAATCATTATCTCATCTGCTCACTACACTTATTCAACATGGTTTGATGGAATGTGCTTTCGATCATGGGATTGCTTTAACTTGGATATAATCTACCTACTTGTTTCTTGAGGCATGATTTCTCCACCCCGATGACTAGTGGAGTTTGACCACAAGCAGTGTCTCCACCGCCAACCTGGTCTTGCATGGACACCACACATCCACTATGCTAGTGATAATTGTTGCTCCATCATTCATACTTGGCCCATCAACTATTGCATTGTATATAAAGAAAAGCAACTTGCCTCCACGGGTTGACGCATTTGGTACCTGCATGGGTGGTTGCTCCAATAGGTCTTGGAGTCAATTCCCAGTAGGTGCAAAATGTCTCGCTGGGTGCCTAACCTCCCCGTGCAAAAGGTCGCTGCGTTAGGACAAATACCCTTGTGATTTACTTCCTTCCAGAGAGTGCGGGGCCTCCTGGAGGGGCCGCTAAAGTGATGGCTTCGCCTTTTGCTCCAATAAAGAAAAGCAATTTCAAATCCAAAGGACATACCTATATCCAAGCACTAATATTCAAAAGGTTAGTCTTTGGAAATGCAAATCATCAAGTGACTTAAAGAATAAATCCAAACCCCTCATTTTTCAATGGCTCGACAAAATCATTAAGAAACACTAAATTACATCCAATGATGTCTACCTCTGCATTCATCATATCTCCCAGTCTAATATTGGCCTGCCATTTCATTTTGCATTGCTTCTGGACCAAATGGATCCCATGCTAAACAACCTACATTCCATCCTTTCAAAACCAAATTCAATTTAATCAACTAATCAAGTAGTAGTTATGCTACCTACCTTTATTATATCTTCTATAGGAGGAATGGAGATTCTAAAAGATTTGACACCCTATTTGCAGAAGGAAGCTCTTCTTTTCCAGATCCTGAAGTTAATGAATCAAACCAGGTTGAGGTAATTTTTGATAGACATGTTTTGTTCAGATTAATTACTGTTTATCGAGATTTTACATGCCTACTTTTTTCTGCTAGGATAACAAGGATCCTAAAGAAAATGATCATTCTGTGTCACATCCTGAACTGGCGAGACAAAATGTAATTAGTAGTCAATTGATTAAAGACTTTGCAGTATATATTCTGGAATTGTGGATGTGATAATATTTTGTTCATCTTTCCATAGGTTGGCGATCTAGATTACTGTTAACATTTAATATTTATTGTTCTATCTAAACAAAATTTATTACCAATATCAGATGACAGTTGAAACATTGATTAACACGTATGAAAGTTGTGTTTCATCACTGAGAAAATCTCAAGCAACTCGCCGCACTACATCTCTCAAAAGAATTACTCCCGTGACCTTTTCCAAGCAGGTATATACAGAAGATAATAGGGGTTACTTTTATCTTTAAGTTTGTTCTAAAATTTGTATATATTGGTGGAAATTCAAGTAGATATGAAATTGAAGATCAGTCAGCACAACCAAATTTAGTAAACTAGTTTTTCTCATTATCTTGCTTTCATTATTATTAACTGCATTTTGCTTTTTTGTCTACCAGAAGCTATATTTCATAAGGAGCCAACTGCTGTAGAAATTTCATCAATCCTTGAATAGATACCATGGTTCTAAAGATTAGTGCTTCGTTAAATTTTCTCTTCTTGCTTCTTGTCATTATGTGTGCCTGAAAACTGATTGAAATATCATTATCATTTTCTTGTGTTCCTGAATAACTGGTTAAAATATCATTTTCTTGCTTCTTTCTTCCTTTATCCATGCTAATTGGAAAAATTATGTTAAAAAAAGATTACCCTTTTAACAACTGATTTGTGAAAAAACCTTCAGGGTGCGAATATACCTTATCTTGATTTCATTTTTTGATTTGCTAATTTTCTGGTCCGGGTGCTATCATTGGTTTGCTGAATAAATATTTTAATTATTCTCTAGAATTATATAAGGCTAAGATTATAGGAAAATGACAAGCAATAGTAATTAGTTGCTTTGTGGGTAGGATTTGGTGAGGGCAGCAAATCTCAGTGACTACAAGTAGCATTTATCTTATTATCTAATATTTTTAGCAGCACCAAATCCCATCCATCTTATAGTAGCCAACCCCTTTATTTTTATTTTTAGGATACAACATTGGTGCATAACTGAAGAGAGGCAAAGATGAGGGTTCAATTATCTTGGGTTCTCCTTTCTGCCCGTATATATATTCCATCATCATAATATTACATATAGGCACTTTAAATAAGTTATCTACAAATAGGTCCCTAAAATTATATTACAGTCACAAACACCTCCCTCTTGAGTTGGCTTAATGGCATCACGAACTTAAACTCACGATACATATTATAGATCCTAGGACCTTTTATGGGCTTAATTATCAAGTCACTAATTGGCCATTAGAACTAATGTAATGATGTCACACCTTTTCTGTAACAAAATAGCAATCAATCTCTGATGTGCTTTGCTCTCTCATGGAACACTTGATTGGGAATATGTGCATGAGAGGTTGATTATCACAATATAATTTTGTTTGTTCTTTAGGAGCATATCCCAGCTTGTTTATGAGCTGCTTAACCTAGATAATCTCATATCGTACTTCTACACCCACCTTTGTACTGATGTTGTTACAACACTATGCTTCTTACATTTTCAAGAAATCAGATTACCTTCTGAAAGGAAATTAACTAATCACACTTAGCATTACGTTGTCATTTAATCCACAGGGTTAACTAGCTTAGCCACCAATATACTAGCTTTCTCGAGCATATATATGAATTTTTTTTGTGAGTTATAAATGTCTCACTTTGAGCTAGGCACTCTTATGCTAAAAAAACATCTTAGCTCACCAATATCCTTAATTTGAAATAATTGATGAAGATAGCTTTTAGCCTTGCCATAGGTTGGATCTCAGCTACCACAGACTCTCAATTCTGGAGGTTTTGGTATTGACTGGTCTGCAGTTAAAGGTAATCGTGGAAGTAATAAGTTGGACAATGGTGTAAGGACCTAAAGAACCTCAATCACAGACTATGAAGTAGATGGGAAGTTTGAAAAGAATAGAGCGGAATTAAAGGGGCTTGCCTAATTCTTGTTGCCAAAACTATTGACAAGCATAACATTAGTAGGTGAGCTCCGGGGACTTAGTTTAAAAAGTTTTAGTATTGATCTTTTTTTGTATGACATGACTAGGAGATTCATAGATCATTTGTGTATTTCATCTTATCTCATTCTAGCAGACATCCTGCTTATTATCCATGTGCATGTCATCATGTGATGATTCTTAGGATCACAAAATTAGAATAGCTCCTTCAACAGCATTGTCGGACTAAACTTGGGTTACCTCAAGTACCTCATTGGTTTGCATATACTTGATGCACTTGAGTATAGCATGTGATAGACCAAACTAGTTGACACTCCTATGCATCCTAATATTTTAGATTAATAGAAGGATAAAGCGAACTAGTAACAGATCCCTAAAAGAACAGAAGATTATCAGGAGAATTAAACTATTATATTACTAGAAGATCTAAGATATGATATCTCATTTGGTGTCACTATGATCCATCAAATTCTGGAATCCAATGTATATGTTCAATTAGAATTTTTTTGATACCTCAAGAATGCTATAAAGAAAGGCCTTTTGTTTTGTGATCAAATTCACTTTAGATTATGGGGTACTTTTATAACTTTGACAAATCCTATAGATGATCCACAATTATGCAAGGAGGTAACTTGATTTCATAGAAGAGTAAGAAACATGCTATTGCAGGCAGATCAAGTGCAAAGGTAGAGTATAGTGTCATGTCTAATAAAATGTGAGCTCATCTAGTTTAAATAATTGATGATCCAATTGGAACATGCTCATATAAAGCTAATGAATCTCTATTTTGGCAACCAAGCTATCATGCATATACCCAATCTAGTCTAGGAGGTCACTCGGCTGGCCGAATGACCCCCGTGATTCACTCCTCCAATGTGCTTGGGGCGGTCTTGGAGGGGCCAGCATGAGGGTCACCTTTGCCACAATATAGCCCTAATCTAGTGTTTCATGAGAGAACAAAGCACGAGATTGGTTCACTTTATCAGAGAGAGATCATCACCTCATTTGTCGATTTCCAGCGATCAACTAGTAAACTTGTCATACAATTTTTGTATGAAGGCCTTGGATCGGATGTATTTTTTTAATGAGGCAGTTTTTACAATATATATAAACCAGCTTAGAGAGGTGTACAATTAAAGTGGAAATATTTTTAGTATAAAGGACATGCCTTGTAATATTCTCCATTTATTTCATTTAGATGGAACTACCTAAGTAATGAGAGTCTTTTACCCTGTAACACTCTAATCCTGAAACATTTCCCTGTCATGCAAAAGAGTTATGTTCTTAAGCCCCAGTACCTTCTTTTGTGAATCTCTTTTTTATACAAAGGAAAAATAATTGGACGAATCATTTCATGTACGATATGCTAATCAATTTAGAAAATGGATTTGCAGGCACGCCTTTCTGTCCCAAAGAAAACTCTGAAGAAAATCCAGGATCTGAACAGTCTTGATGTTGCACTTTACAAACATGCTCAAATTATATTCATGCAACAAAAGAAATATCTGATACAGAATGCTGGTGATGCTTTGTTGCAGCAGAAGGGAGACCTATTGGCTGAAACGGTTAGTTATAAGATTCATCGTAGATGCTGTTACCCATAGTTCCTTTTACAGGTACCATGTTGAGAAGATAGTTTTCAAAATGTCTATCACGCTTCTTCAAAATTAATGCTGTTACAATATTAATGCTTCTTCAAATTTTAAGAATGGAGCTTTAGTTGGCCAAATTCAAATTTTGGTTGACCCAGCTATAACCAAAGCTCAATCTTGGTTCGTCAATTTGTTTGATCCTCTTTACACCTTTAGAAAACCTTTCAAACATACTCTAAAACCTACGATAAGGTCGGGCGGAGGATAATATGACGATGAGCCTTGCACATCCAACCAACAGATATGGATTTTAACATTTTAAGTAGTGGCAATTTCTTAAAAAAATCAAACTTTAGCGGATACAAGCTTCCAAGTAATCAATGTTCACATCACTGAAGAATTCGTTGTTGGTTTTGTCAAGGCATATTGAGCAAGAACCGGAAAGCATTAGGTTCTCTACCTATCATTCACATTTGTTTAAAGTGGGTAATCCAATTATTTTTACTCACTAAATAAATGGTTCATCTTGTATTTTTTTTTGGCTAATCTTATGTACTCAGAACTTCTTCATCCTTTGTTAACCTTTTGTTCTTGAATGAATTTAACTCTGGATTCTCACAACATTTGTCTTAATTTCTTCTTAAAATTTAATTATCAAAAGAATATTTTTCTTCAAATCATGCTAATTCTATTTAGCGATGCTGCAGGAGCTACAGAGAGAAGGTTGTGGCAGCTTTTATGGATGCTCTTGGTGGAACTTTTTAATCATTCCATTTTTTATTATCATCGTTGTCATACTTTTTGTAAGAAAAAGAAGGGAAAATAAACTAAAGATATAATGACAAGGGCATACTTTGTTGTTATACCATAACAGATGAGAGATATGAGATGGATTGTGAAATGCTTTACAAATATGAAAAATTTTGATTGGGAGTTATCATAGTGGATGTGCTTACTAGGATCTATTATATTCTATTCTTTATGCATGTGTTTCTTTGACAATCTTAGTTATCATAGTAGATAAGTTTATTAGGGTTCATTCTTTGACATCTCACGAAATTGAAATATTCATCTGCTTCGGTAAACATATCATGGTTGACAAATTTTTGGAGCCTCTTGATTCGATCATGGCATTTACTCATTTTAAAATTTACACCATTTATTTTTTGTTTGTTTTGTTAGTATGCAAACTGTAAAGAACTATGCAGGATTATGCACAACCAAAGCCACTTGGAGCTCAAAATTCAGCAAAGAAATAGATTGCATTGGTTCTCCATGGAACAAATTAATTCCAGTTGAAGATATAAATATCATGAGGTATGTGTGTCTCTTTCCGAGTTGAGTTTCACTCATCTTTGAATAATGATTCTCTGCAGTGTTTAATCCACTGGAGTAGAGTAAGTAGCGCTTCCTAATTTATTCTTTCCATTAGGCCCTGCGAACGCTAATAACCCTGACGAAGCTCGACAATCATGGCGACCTTAGCAAGTCGAAGATTCTAGAATTTGAGACAAGAAGATGGGCAGGAGAAAGTTACAACCTTGGATGGAAACGGGTGGTGATCTTCTCGCACATGAGGGATTCTTACTCCCTCCCCATCATTTATTCTTTGCCTGATGATGAATCAAGGTATAAAAAATAAACAGAGGGTACGGTCAATACATCCAGATCACGTTTAAGTAAGTAACTGCTGGCGACAATATGATACCACGAATAAGTCTCTCGTGGGTAGTCAGGGGTATAAATAATCACTGTCTAGAAGCAACAATATGCTACCACTACTGGTCTCGTGGCAAACGGATGTGTAAATAGCTATCTATCTATTTACAAGATGACCACTATTTACAGACAAGGACATGCAACCATTACTAGACTGGGTGAGTAGGTAACTATCTAGCTACTGATTGCGGGCAATGAATGCTACAACTACTAGTCTGGGCAGTAAAGGTATATAAATACCACTGTTTGTGGATAACATACTCTACCACTACGTAGTGGTCTAGTGAGCAGAAAAGGTGTATATAAATAACATGAGAAGAAGAATAATATCTAAAGTAAAACAGTGACAATAGTTCGATCTTGGAATATCCTAGCCTATCACTATATATGCACGCATAAGTCTATAACTATACTATAGTCCGATAATATCATACATATATGAACAATCTAAGCATGAATAATAGACTGTATAAATATAAGAGCAAACAACTAAGTATCAAATTTAAAAAAATTGAAACCGTCATATTAGCGACTCCTCTAGTGTCGACCCTACGGATATATAGGGAGGTAAATACAGGTACACAGATGTGAGACGCATGACGGGGATTATCACAGGCAGTGACACCTGGGGATCGACCCCTGCTCAATCCGGACACACTATCATGCACCTCCTATCTGTGCTACGCCCTGGGAGCACTAAGTATCAAATTCAAAAAATGTGGAACCGCCACATCAGCAGCCCCCCTAAAGTCGGTCCCACGGATATGGAGGGAGATAAATATAGATACACAGACGTCAGGTGCATGACGGGATGTATCTCAGAGTGTCAGGCGCATGTAGAAGGTTTCTTCACCCCCTTGAACGAAAACTATTTTGTATGAGATTTTTGTATTAGGACTCACCTAGTAAGTTTGATAGACAGGAAAGGAATAACCAAATCATAGTAAATTATTGTACTTTTTTTTTTTTTTTAATGCTAGCTTAGGTTGAACCTTGCTTGCAAAAGTAGTCAATTTTTTTTGATTTTTAAGTTTTTAGCTTTTTTTTTTTTTGCC
>JBAMIE010000044.1:6601104-6612372 GCA_037177295.1 Kaempferia parviflora | reverse complement strand
GAGGGAACCCCTTCCCCGGTTCGGTCGCTAACGTTTTCTTCCAGTTTGTGTGATTGCTTTCAGGAGAGCGGACGGGTGATCATCCACGAGAGCCATCTCATCAGCCCGTCAGCACTGAAATCCCTTGGTCATCGCCCCCGTGTTCCCAACGCCGTCCTCCCTATCCCAGACCGGATCAAAAAACAAGAACATAAAATAAGTAAGAGGATAAACAGATTTCTTGGTTACAACCGGGATGATTGTTAATCCAAAGTAATGAAAAAACTTCACTAGAAATACTCCTTTGTTGAAGATAGAGTAGCCTCTTACACATTTTGAAAACTCAAAAATAGCTAGGAAAAAGTAAAACAAGAGTTGTTTTAAATTCCTAGCTCCAGGAGACTTTTTATAGCATTCTGGAACAATATTATCATTGGCTAACGTGGCTCAGAGGGGCCTCCAAGGGGATCCAGGGCGTCTCCAGTGTAGATAAATGTTTATTCGAAGTGTAACGTTCAGCCAACGGCTCTGTTCAATGGGAGGCACCTCAGTTGATCTATGGCGCTACCAAGAAAGGGTATAGGGCACCTTCATATTCTATCAAGGTGCCTCCTTCAAGAGGAGCGAGTGTGCCTCCTATGATCCTTAGAGGCCCTTAGTTCCCGTAGTCAGCAGCTTGGCTGCCGACGCTCAAGGCACCTCCAAAGCCTTTGGAGGTGCCTTCACTCCGAAGGCCGGTAGCTCCCAAGTCAACTTTAGAGTTGACTTTTCTAAACTTTCTTCACATGGGTGATACTCTAACCATTCGGAGTTAAGCTCACCCAAACCCAATTCGATCTTTTTCTCGAGCAAACTTCCTCCCGATCTCGTCCCTTGAATGTTTTGCACGTGTCTTTGCCAGTGTACTCTTCTGTAGCTTTTCGTCCCTCAGATGCACCGAGCCCGTCGACTCGCTTTCCATGCTATCCTTCTCTCTCACCGCGTCATCCACTCAACTTCTTGTGTTCTTAAGTTTTCGCACACTTAGACACAAGACATCAACTGACACAGGACTTAACTTAACTTGGTTGATCATATCAAAACCAACCTAGGGTACTTACACATAGGTGCTCTAAGACTCAAAGTTTTCTGGTTGTACAATGTATATAGTCTCCTCAATTTCTCTATTAAGAAATGTAGTCTTTATGTCCATTTGGTATAACTTCAAATCAAAATGAGCTAAAGTGTCATTATTTCCCTAAGAAAGTATTTTGTCAAAATAGACAAGAAAGTCTTCTTGTAATTATTGTCCTCCTATTGAGTGAATCCTTGACAACAAGGTGAGTTTTATACTTTTCGATATTGTCTTTTGAATCCTGTTTGATTTTAAATTCTCATTTTAACCAACAGATCTCACCCCTTCAAGTAATTCGACAAGTTCTCAAATGTTATTGTTTGTCATAAATTTCAACTCTTCTTTCATGACTTTGATCTACCTTTCAGGGTTAGAGCATCGTTTTATTTATTTTTAAATATGAGATTACTTTCTTACCTTATGTCAAACTCTTGCTCTTAGAGATAAATATTATTACAAGAAATCGTGGATCTCCTTTCCCTAGTGAATCTTCTTAAAGGCATTTTGTGGTTGAGGTAATTGAGGTACCTTTTCATCCATATAATATAATACCTCAATCTTAGTGAAAGTCTCTTCATTTGCATTGAAGATGACACGTGAATATCTTGGTTTACTACTCCCACTAGATATGCAATATTCACAATGTAGGGTATAGATATCATATCACTACTTATTATACTAGTAGTAACTGTGGTAGGACCGTTAATGCTTTCCTTCTCAAAATATGTCCCTAATCTTAGTACTATCACTGTCCTTAATAAATTTGAAATTATCCGTCTCGAAAAAGGATCTGTTTAAGGGGTTATAAAATTTAAAGTCTCTAGACTTTTCAGAGAAACCTATGGAATAACAGCTTACAGTTTTAGATTCTAGTTGGACAATTCATTAAGCCTACAAGGCCTAGCCTTAGCTGGACAATGCTAGACATATAAATATCCAATGCTAAGCTTCTTATCCATCCATAACTCACATAAGATTTTAGACATTGCTTAATTAAGTACTCTATTAAGTAGGTACACTATAGTCTTAAGTGATTCACCCCCACAAAGACTAGTAGAAAAGAAAAAATTATCATACTTCTTATCATATCTTTCAGAGTTCGATTTCACTACTCAGCTAAATCATTCTGAATGAAAGTGCTAGGCATGGTATACTGAGGTACTATCCACTCTTAACCAGGCAATTATTCACAAAAGATCCAGGATATTATTCTCTCGATTTATTATATCAACTATGGTATTCACCATCATAGTCAGATTTGATAGTCTTAATTTTCTTACCTATTTGATTTTCAACTTCGATTTTAAAAATTTTGAACACATTTAAGGATTACGACTTCTCAGGAATGAGATAAAAATGTGTATCGTGAATAGTCATCTATGAAACTAGCAAAATACTTATGTCCTTTCCATCTTAGGGAATGATCCACATATGTACGTATGTATTAGTTCTAAGACTTCAATATATCGACTTGCACCCTTACTGATACCTTTTCTATTTATTTTTCCCTTAACATACTCTATGTAAATATTAAAATTTGACATGTTAAGGGAATCTATAATTTCATGTGACATTAATATTTTTAAGTGTTATTGGGATATATATCCTAAACACCTATGCCACAACATAAAAAAAATTCTCGTTAGTCAAATTGTGTTTTGTACTTAATTATGCTATGATTGATGAAGTCAATCGAGTACCTCAATCCACTCAAAAATATTGTGCTCGATTTTACACACGTCAATTGATTATTACTGTATGATAATCGATTAATACCATTAATCTAGTGCCACAATTAACTTAAAAATATTTCATTCGCTAGTTTAGGCACATCAATCGATTGTTGAAGATATAGCAATTGACTGATATTGACATAGGTTGGTTTTTTCGAATCAAATGCAAAGGTTAATTATCTCTAAAAATAATGACGGTTACCATTGTTCTTCGTTTTTTTTTTTACTCAACACGAACGCCTAATCCTAGATTATCTTCTTTATATTTCAACGATCAAATATTATTTTGTGCCATTATACTTAAATCTAGCGTAAAACAATCAAAATATCGACAAAAACCCTAACTTTATTGCTATCTAAATATGAATCGTAAATTTTATGAACTCAAAAAATAAAAAATAAAAAATAAAAAATAAAAAATAAAAAATAAAAAATCTGCACTGCAAGATCTCATATCATCAAAATTACAGTATATAACAAATAAAATTGAAACGACAATGACCAAAATAAAATTGTATTTGGTGATCCCGTGAAGAATAATAAGCGAATTTTCCGTAGGAATTTGAGTGACGGCATCGTACTCTCCTCACCAATGGAAAGCATAGAGATATTAAATTATCCAATTCTAAGGAACTATGCCCGCCCTATACATAGCAATGCACCCGATTTTATTATCAATTCATCATTAATAATATAACAGGTTCATATATTATGCACATATTAATCTACCTCCAATAATATAAATCCGTAATTAATATTAATCAGATCATTTAATGGATTTGTTCCATAATATTGGCATAAATATATATGTTAAAAAAATAACATGTAAGCAATAAAATCTAATAAGTTAACCATTCTTGAAATTTTTACTTAATCCAAAGGATAAAAAGGTTATGTAACATTAGAAATCAGCACGATTTTTACTAAATTAAAAATAAAGCTTAAAAATCGTGTCTGATTCAGAATTTAAATTTATCAATGTTTGAGTACATTCCAAACTGGAATAAGTCAAATCAAACAAAGTAGTAAGTGATCAGGCCGTAAATGAACAGAATATTTAGGAATGAGTTTGATATTCAATTTAGTATGAGTTTATTTATATTTATTTAATATAATAAGATCGATTAAATAAATAAATTTGAACAATTTATTAAACTGAATAAATAAGCTTGAACACATATCTATTCGTTTCGTTAAGGTTTATGAACAATGTTCGTAAATCATATTCATTAATAAAACATTTATCAATATGTTAAATAAATATTTTTTAAAAAAATAAAAAAAAATAAAAATTTTAAATAATCAAATAAATTTAAATTGAAAGCTCGATAATATCTACACGAACCAAGCTCAAGCCAAGCATGAATTGAAAATTCGAGTCCCCTCGGGGCGGTACGATGGTTAAGACATGGGAGCTTGCCACATGAGGTCTAGAGGTCGAATCTCGGCACGTCCTATGTCTTGACTATTTGCACTTATGGCTAGTAGTCACCCGTGGTTTACCTCCTCCGTGTTGGTTCTGGGATGGATCGGCGGGGGCTTGCACTTATGGCTAGTAGTCACCCGTGGTTTAACTCCTCCGTACGTGTTGGCTCTGGGACGGATCGGCGGAGGTGGTTTATCTCCTCCGTGTTGGCTCTGGACCGATCAACGGAGGCGCTGGGGACGAACGATTCACCTTTTACCACATAAATTAAAAATTTAATAATATCTAAATAAATTAAGTTTAAATTAAGCTTAAGCTCATAAAAATAAATCAAGCTAAACTTGAATAAATATTTTAAAAATTTAGTTCATTATAGATTCGACTGAATTTGACTCGATTATCTTTTTAAATAAGTTTGAAAATTATAAAATTTAATTTGGCTTGGTTTATTTACTGGCTTGACTTATTTGCCGCTCTAGTTATAAGTCCGATCACGTGGCGCCAACGACGCCGTAATGGTATGGTGCCGGTGCAACGTCAAAATGGTAAGATTCGTAGAGAGTCGTGCCGTGCCCGGTTCCCCTCGGCGCCCAGAAGTAAGAAGCTGGACGAGACGTAGAGAAGAGAGAGAGAGAGAGAAGGCGAGAATATGGAGGCGATAGTTCGGATGCCCTACGAAGCGGCGGTGCGGGCGGCGCTGGCAGCGCTGGAGAGAAACCTTCTCCCGGATGCATTGGTCAGGAGGCTGACTCGGCTACTCCTCGCAGGCCGCATCCGCCTCGGCTACCAACCCTCCGCCGAGCTCCAGCTAGCGGAACTCCTCCGGTTCAAGCAGGGTAAGGCTCAAACCCATGCCTGCTGCTGTCCTAGGCATGCACTTCATCTCGTTTTAATCATGCATGTAATTCCGCCTTGGACCACAAGAGCGAAAATTTCCTTCTTTTTTTTTTTTTTTTTTTGATGTTCTGATTTCTTTAAAATACGTTACTGTTCTTCCCTTTAAGAGAACTTTGAAGATTTGATTTTGTGAAGTAGAATTGTTAAAAAAAAAAAAAAGATTCTGGTTTGTCAAAGTATGAATTCTATATCATTCAAACTTTATGCAGTTTAGTGAGCTGGTTTTCTTTTAGCTTAGTTAAAGGTGTAGCATTGGCTCTCTCAGTGCTCTCTCCATTGTATCTTTCCTGCTTGAGCTAGTGAATTATTATGTTTTTGATCTTGTATTGATTCTATATCCATCAATACTTTTTACTAGTTTCTTTAGTCATCTCCATTTTCCTTCTCCTAGCACAATTTTAGTGCTCTAGTCTTAGATTCAGAGTTCTGTGTGAAATGTGTTGTCTCTTTGAATACGTGTATTCCATTGTTGTTTCACCAAGAACTATACTATTTTTGTGATGCAATGAACACATCCAAAGTGCAATCTGTTGCAAGAGGCCCTTCCATATTTATTTATTTATTTATTTTTTTGTTTTTTGTTTTTGGTTTTTGGTTTTAACTCAAACCACCCTATTCACCATGGTACTTATTTAAAACTGACCTGATCATGACAGACTACTCAGACTACCTTTTTTTGTCTTTCTTAAGTTGCACTGTTTCCACTAATTTACTATATAAGTGGTTTCATTTGTCAGTTGTGGTAATGTTCTGATCTTGTATATCTTCAACAGCTCTTGAAGATATGCCTATAGCTGTGGAAACTGATAAAGCCAAATCTCAACACTATGAGTTACCCACCTCATTTTTCAAGTTGGTGCTTGGACAGAATTTAAAGTACAGGTTGACCCATTTCTCTAAGCTATAGCTTTTCTACTTCAAATTTAACAAGAAGGCCAATTTTAAAAGCATCAGGGCCAACTTGATGTCCTAGGATGATATCAGCAGTAAATCAGAACCAGAAGTTTCTGCCTGATGGGGAGTACACCTTCATTGATTTATTCCACTGTTTCAGATACTTTTTTTTTTCCTTCAAATTTTATGGTTTATCATCCAAAGCAGTTTTTTAACTGTCCATTCTCTAAAGTCCTACACTACACGGTGCTAAATCTGAACAATGATCTTTCTACATATCTAAATGAGTAATACCTCTAATTTAATACACATTTGACTCTATTTATGTTGAAAAATATTTAATGAGTTTTTGTTGCTCATCTTCATATTTAGTTGTTTTTTTATGTATATATGAATGTATCGTGCTTGTCAAAATCAATATCAGTGTTAGGATCGGATGATCAAAGAATGTGTCATTGTATCAAATTGGTAGCATAGAGATGGAATTGTTAAGAAAAAACCATAAAAGTAAAGATAAAATAATTCTATATTTGAGATAGCAAATGGTTTTTAATCATAATGATAATGCATATTGTGTTTCATTAATACATCATTACAGATAACATTTTTGAACAACAAATAGTAGAATTAGCAAAAAAAAAAAAAATATCATCATGATCACAAATATTATATGATTACCAGTTTAGTGATATCTGACTCTGTTATAATATATCAAAATAATTACTAAGATATATTAGTATAAATTTATTGATATTCACTAGATTAGTAATATGTAAGGATGGGATTTTAAGGCTACTATTGATTGAGAGATGTACTGCATTATTGGCTATATCCATTGTGGATTAATATTAACCAAGAGAGAGGCCAATGAGCTGGTTAGTCTAACTAGTAGGCTCGTAAGCAACAGAAAGGTTGGTTGTCAACAAGGCTGAGTGATTTAAGCCGGAATTCAAGTGAGTGGCAAAGACTATCTTTTTCTCAAATTTATTTTAGTTACAATTCAAGCTATGGCAGGGGGAAAATTGGTTAGATCAGCTATGTTTCCCCAAATCAATCTAATTTTAAAAGAATTCAATTGATTCTATCTAGTTTTACTCTCAATTTGACTAAGTTTCAATTGAGGATTATATTTGAAAGTAAGCAAGCTAAGCAGAAGGGTATTATAGAATTAAAGCTCATTCGAGTAGATCTTAGAATGTTTAAAAGCATGTATTAAAATTTCATATAGTATCGAGTGATTGGTCGAAATGCATTGTTTCGATAAATTATGAGTAATACTCCTCGACACTTGGCACTACAATATCTCTTCCGTCGTTGTGTCAATCATGTCAGTCAATATCATATCATGCCAACACTCATACCCCAATGCATGCTACATCACTAGTTGAGATGAAATAAAATAATATTGTTAGTTTTTTATAACTTTTGTCCATATAAGATAAAATTCTACCATTCTAAATAAAACACAAAGTCTGAACTTTAGTATTTAAGTATTATAATTTTCTTTTATTCTTTTTAAATTTGATTTGATATATCCATATTATTTATCAAACCTGAATCCACCACATCGATAATGTGAAGGCCAAGTCAAACTTAGACAATTAGTTCTGGACAGAGATCTCACCTGTAACTGTAACTGGTCTTCTAGTCCTCTGTTCTTTATCTTCCCCTCCTTTAATTTTTTTCCTTTACATAGCTGGTTACTCCTGTATGTTGCTAGAAATTCTAAATTCCTCATTGGTTGCAGCTGTTGTTACTTCAAGGACAAAACAAGCAAATTGGAAGATGCCGAAAATGCAATGTTAGAATTGTACTGTGAAAGAGCTCAACTGAAAGATGGCCAAAAAATTCTTGACATAGGATGTGGCTGGGGTTCCTTTTCAATATATGTTGCAAAGAAATACAAAAACTGCAAGGTCACAGGAATATGCAACTCTTCTACTCAGAAAGCTTACATAGAAGAGCAGTGTAGGTAAGCTCCTCTTTTTTTTCTATTTATTTTATCTCTAATTTAAAGTTCTCAGTTTCCATTGATTTGATAGGTTAATGCCATTTCTAAAATAATGAAAGTATATTGTATGAGTTGTATGCATAGTTTTGTGCATGAAAGTTGAAATTTACACCAAACTATCTTCAGGCGCCTTGAGCTCCCCAATGTAGAAATAATTGTTGCTGACATTAGCAATTTTGAAATGGAGGCTTTGTTCGACCGAATTGTCTCAATAGGAATGTTTGAGGTAATCTAACTCGTTTTCTTTTCCCCATTGAAACTAGTTAATTGTTTCATTAATTCCTGCAGCATATGAAGAACTATAAGGAACTTCTTAAGAAGATATCATTGTGGATGAAGGAAGATAGCTTGTTTTTCATTCATCACTTTTGTCATAAAACATTTGCTTATCACTTTGAGGTACTCTTTACTCCTCTTGTGAAATAGTTGGTGTTTATTTCGGCATTCTGAGATGACTAATCTTTGAAGATTACCAAATAATACTCTGCTTTAAATCAAATTCCTCACATGTTTATTTCATCATTTTCATGTTTGTATATTTTTGGTTTCTTAATCATATGAAAGAACCATTTTCTGTGTTGTTGCTGAGTACTATTTGCATTCTAAGTTTTTTTTTTGTCCCAAAGCCTTCATGTCATGTCCTGAATGTTCCCTCTTAACTCAGGATAAAAATGAAGATGACTGGATTACAAGATACTTCTTCACCGGAGGAACCATGCCTTCAGCAGACCTACTTCTCTATTTTCAGGTTAATTCCTTCACATACACAAATCTGGATTTTATACCAATATTTTCCTTCTGCTAATATTAAAGGAATTTTATTTCATGTTACTTTATTTCCTTTGAATAGACGGTGTTACTTGACTGCTTGATTAACAGACATCAACCTAGAAAGAAATGTTTCCACAAGATTATAACCATTAAGCAATGCTTTTGGAACAGGTCTTGCCCGACTAGATCAACCATAAAAAACAACCACCACTGCCTGTCTAGACTAAAGCATTTTGTGTATAAATCCTCAATTCATCCGGTTGAACAGCCGATTCAACAAGAAAAAAGGTGTCAACCACTCACCTAATTCTCAAACATCAATGGGAAGGAAACTAGTAAAATGTCATGTGCATTTCATATTAATAGCATTTAAGAAGTTTTCCTTGTAAATTAGTAAATGACCACAGACAAAGAATATAAATTAATACCATGCTGCACAATTTTAGCATATTTAAAATATCATAGGCAACTTAGTTTAAGACATACCTAGTCTTACGCCTAAGTTTTAGAACTATTTATGTCTTAAGGAATATAAATACATGTTTTGTATTTCTAATGGATAATACAATATTTTCACTCACAACTTCGAATCATAATGGGTTTTTTTTATCCCTCTTCAATTCCCTCAAGGGGAGGCTGCAAATTTAATATGTCACCATGGCCTCCCCTTCCTCCATAAAACCTAGTTTTCTTTCCTCTTCAACCTTTCCCTTTCACCATCATATCTGATTTTTCCAAATTTTGTTTTTTCTCTTCTAGATCTGGTACTCCTTTTGCTTGTACACAACATCAACAACTTAAAAATTGCAAGAGTCCTTAGAGAGCAAGAAACCAAATTCCTTGATAGTGGTGTTCCTCCATTGCAGCAAATCCTCTGAAATGCCACACATCATAACATCTTCCTCCTTGATGCTCTTCAATATGGACTTCTTCACTATGACAGTGCCACCCCCCTACATGGATTTCCTGCATCAAGTAGGAGGAGGAGTTCAAAATAGGTTTCTTTCCCTCTCATTATAATTAGTTATTTCTAAGAGATGTTACTATATGACATGCCCCATAGTTTCCCTTCACAGTTATTAATTGGATTGCTTTACCAACACAAACCGGAGGATGAGAATTGCTGGTCCACCTACGCTCAAAAGATAGAATTTTGATCTGCAGTGTAGAGACATGGTAATTTGACTAGAAAAACATTAAGTCATCCTACAATGCTGAAATCTTAAGTTGCAGCCAATACCAATTAATAACAGGAATGGAATTTTGATCACAAACTATATACTAACCCAGGGATAACTTATAACGTTTTAACCTTTATCTCACTTTGTAGGATGATGTTACTGTGCTAAATCATTGGCTCGTCAATGGGTCACATTATGCAAGGACAAGGTACGGTTAAGTTTAAAACTTTGATTTCGCTATTCTTTTGAGAGCAAGTAACATCACGGTGCATGTAATACTGTGAGCCTTTGCCCACTGTCATTCAAGAAATTATTAAATATTCATACTGAAAATGCCTGTCATTATTTTAGGATCCTAAGATTTTAGTTCAACAGCTCATTTTCTAATATCTCTGACTTTATAGTTGATCTCTGAATTCACATCCTGGGAAGGTCCATTTGGGAATGCCTGATTAGATATTGACCTCATGTCATGAAGTGAAAATGGTGCTTGTTAATTATTAAAACCCAAACTACTGTCTGGAATAAATATTTGGATATATGAAGTGATCCAGAATTAAGAATAATAACTATTATATGCCTACTCAGAACTCAGAAGACTGATTCCCGTATATGCAGTACAATATATGGAAATGCAGAATGTTTAACAATGAGTCTATATAAATAGGAAATTTATGTTTTTATGTTTTTCATTTCCTAAAGCTAGATAGCCAATCCCACCAAGTGGGATAAGGCTTTGTGGTGTAATTTGACAATGATGTGACAAAGAATACCAAAGTTCAAGCCAGGTCTAAACAAGTGTTCATGAGTCCATCTCTTTAATAAATTTACTCGCTTGTCATTAGTAAAGTGTTTAGAATGATTAGTATAGAGGAATGATGCATAAAACTCAATATGTTCTTCTTAATCCCACTTATTATCTTTCTTGAAGCTCTAGTTTTTAGTCTCAGATGGAAAGTTACAGTAGTTCTGTTTCTCTTCGTACAGCCAGAGCTTCCTTCTCCCTTCCTTTTCCATCTTGTCCAAGTTGATCTCTCTTGTAACAAGCATCCATAAGAATCCATCAAGTGTTAATTCACGAATAATTCATTTGTGTAAGGTGATTATAAGATCAAAATTCAGTGAACTAATTCTTCATTTGTGTTTCTTAATATAAAAAAACATTTATTTACAGCGAAGAGTGGTTTAAAAGAATGGACTGCAATTTGAATTCTATAAGACCAATTTTTGAAGCTACTTACGGCAAGGACAAAGCTACTAAA
>JBAMIE010000044.1:6566282-6583897 GCA_037177295.1 Kaempferia parviflora | reverse complement strand
ATACAAGTAAGTATAATAACCACAAAATGCTTTTATTACTATTGGAATTGATACAATGAGTCCAAACAACAATCAACATTTGATTGACTCTAGGGCTCCTACTAACATCCTAGTCTGTTCAATTCTCTCCTACCATACATAGACAGGTATCTAACTTTATTAATACTCTTTCGTACAATCTCTTCTTCAATCCTTGGAGAAAAATGGATTGTCTTTTAGGAACCTTTGGATACTTTCGACCTCTGATTTTTGTATTTAACTAGACTGCATGCTTGCATGATCAATAGAACCATATGTATTTTCATTTCTCAAAATTATGAACGATGACCATGTGAATTTTCAATTTCACAATCCATTCCTATAACCATGCAAATGATAAATCATGAAGGGTGGGCTTAAAATTTGTTTCCTTGGACATTTTGTTGGACTATTATGCACTCCCCGGTTAACATAGGTACAATTTACACTATAGTTCAACATTGATTCGTCCAGCATCACATTCTAATGCCTAGGTGTCTCTGGTATATTTTAAGGTTCTAGTATCAGACTGTTGGGTTCAAAATTATGGGCTTCAGCCTTATATCACATTATGCCTCTACATATATGTTTGCACAAGAACCCTACGAATATCAACCAATATATCTGCTCACTACCAATATATAACTTGTAATTAACAAGATAATCATAGTCAAACACCTGATTCATGAAGATAGTTTCATTCTCTCTAAACAATCAGTCGCACACACATCTCTTAGTCTTTGTGTTCTTTTGCTATACAATATCTAATATTCTATTTTAGAAACATAATATCATCCACACTTAGGTATATAATCAACACGCATCATATTTCAAAATTACAAAATGAAATTTTAACAACATGCTGTGTCTCACCCAACAAAACTGACAACACAGCTTCTTTGTTCGAGATAAAGAAGTGGTGTTATAGATCCTATCTTTAGTCGCAATATTCACACTCTGGAATTGAACCCATTGTTACTCTATCACATGTAATTCTCGACTCTAATATATTTTTAGTCATTCAACACTAAATCAGACATCTCAACAAAAATCCACTCTAGCAGTAGATCAATCGACATAATTGAATCATGATTGTTCACATGGAAAGCAAAAGAATTTCACTTAAGATGGATTTTGTTCCGAGTTGTCTCAGATTTTCTGAGCTCAATGTTGTTGCCTTCTATGGTCATCAGGACTACAATCCATGTGTAAAATAATTTAACGAAGACATAAATAATTTTTTATTTAAATTAAGTTCAATCCAAACTGATACTCTAAATTAAAATTTTGTTAAAGTCCTCTTTAACAGTTTAGAGTGCTGAGATTATGTTCGTTATTGTATTCACTGCTACTGTTTTAATCAAGCTATAAGTTCGTCGGAATTGCAATTTGATCCTATTTATGCTTTATCAGAAGAAATGTAGTTCACAAGTCAGGTTTTAGCTTTTATAGATTTGGGAACTCAAGAAAAAAACTAATGAAATTGGTTATGATTTCTAGGTAATAGAGTTTGTTCAGTTCAAAGAACGCCTTGAGCACTCCAGTCGGCGTCTGACGGCAAGGCTTGACGTGTCCATTTTGCAACTGAGGCAGAAGGCAAACAGGCTTGAGGATGTTGAGGTACTTACTGAATTTATTTTTTCTCTTATTAGTTTTTCAATAATTTGTCTTATTAAACTAATTTTGGATCTGCTTAAGATAACCTCTTTTATGTTCACAGCGTATCTTTGAAAATCTCAATTGCGGTTCCAAATTGCTTGAGATATCAAATGAGGATAAAATGAAAATTTTGACATTTAATGAAGATTTTCATGCAAGACCTTGGTGGTCTCCTACTCCCAATATAAATTATCTTTCAGGTGAGGCATGTAGGGTTTTGCTTACCGTGATATCATTTTTAGTATGCTTTCCACTTGTGGATAAATAAAAAAACCCTAGTGCATTGCCTGTAATATTTTGTCATCTGCATGTGTATTTGTGCTGTTGTACAAGTATTTTTGGTTGAATGTCTTTTTTCAACTATTGTTTTTCCTCCATTATTGCAGATGATTTTGAAGAAGGATTTCCATGGTTAAAAGTGAAATTGGTATGCTTCTTAATTTTGAGGAATTTATAGTTCTTTGTAGAAAATTTTAATATGAGAATATTTACATCTTTTGGTCTTATATTTTTACCTATTGGTCTTGGCACGTTGTTTGGGCTTAGTTTTTCACAACTAACGATTTATACAACTACAAAACAGCAACATTTGCACAAATAGATGTTGGAAAGATGATATATTTCCTAATTTGTTTCTGGATAACTAAAAGACTATCATTTTAATGGAAATGGCAATTATTGAGAATATATCAATATATTTTAATATTTTTAGTATTGAAATTATTTGTGACTAATGAGATGTTTTTTTCAGAGAATTAAAACTATACGTGATTATGAGCTTAAATTATTGTTATGACTTCAAATCACTGTAATATAAACCTATTGCAATAAAAAATTAAAAGTTATTAGAATAGGGTTTAAATTATAAATTTTAATTTAAAAGTTGTAGATTAGGTGGTTTAAGTTTTATGGTTTTTATTTCAAATCAATGAAATGAAAAGTAGGGAATCTGTATTTTAGTGTGACAAGTTATTTTAGGAATTCATCACCTATTTACCAAGTATACAGGAAATGGATATTTTAGGAAGAAAAAAGTCCCTTTTTTTTATAAAAGGGTTCCTAAACCTCCTGTTAGATACTGTTTCAATATTTAGAAAATTCTTATGTTTTATCTTTTGAGTTCTGTTTTATTGGTGAGATGATTATCCTTATGTCGCATAACTATCCCAATGTAAAATATTCTTGTAGTATATCGACCCATTTTGGAGTTTGATTTACGATCGGAACGATACGGTTTCAGTACCATATCGATATGTTTCGATATTTTTAAATATAAAATATATTAACTAAAATTAAAAAATTTAATTTAAATATTAAAAATAAAATAAGTTTTAAAAAAGGAAAACATGTGGGATCGCGAGGGTGTTGTGATGTGCTCCTCTGTGACTATGAGGAGATCGTCGCGATCCCGCTATAGCTTGCCTTGCTGGTGCAAGGCTATGGGCGGAGCCGTAAATTCCGTCAGTTTAGTTTGCATTGTATGAAATTTTAACCCATGGGAGTCTCTTTTGGTATCAAGCCAAAATAATTCAGTCTTATGTCTAGCCAAGTTGACACTTGACATTAATCCACAAGTTATGGATTGTGATATCATTTTGGACTTATCCTTTTGATTCACTATTAATATCTCATCTTATAACATACCTTATTTGTAAACTATATACTCCTGCATTTATATTAGACCATTAGCTAAGGGGCTGCAGCACTTGAGCGACCTAAACTTGTATTAGGTATATAGGAACATCTTTTTGTAATTTGGATAGATGAATTCCAACAACATTTGACAGATAGCCTTACTTCATTCATCAAAATAACGTTCATTGAGTCTTTAGACCTATCCTTTTTCATTCTAGTTTGATAAACCTTTTTTTTATCAGTCTAAGGATTTAGCTTAGGATTTTCCATTTTTATTTCTGTGGTTTTTTCCTTGATTGGAAGTGTCACACACGAGGAGTCCCTGTTAGACGAAAATCCGGCAGCATCTCCCCTGTTCGCGTGACAATTTGAAATATTTATATAACACACACCTATGCCAACACGGCCGAAACATGTATAATATTGAAGTAATCACAACCACGCAGTTTAATGTAAAACAGCCTCTGGTTGACTTAAATAAAACAGCACAACCAAACAAGACAACAAGATACTTACCAAGGTCGACGGCCCACTCCGCAAGAACACAAAAGTAACATCGCAGCGAAAAACAAGGGTAAGGCACCCCAAAACTCAAATACGATAAACTACAAGTTCGAAGACTAAAATCCAGAATCCAAGTATACTTAATATAATGTCAAAACAAAGTAAAGTCTAAATAGCAAAAGTAAACATAAAATTAAATCGATAAACGGAAAGAAACTGAGCGGGGACCGACAGCTCGACTCTCCTGACAGCCTCAACCTGAAATCGAAACAACAAAGCAACGGAGTGAGTTCGATGAACTCAGCAGGTATCAAGTAGACATGCATAGTAAGATATAACTATCAGTAATAATCATGTCGGTACGGTCTCCTGGACAATAATAGAAAGGCAAAATGGAACTGCCGAAGAACCATAGTTACCTGAACCGCCTAGCTTGACATAAGGGTGTGAGCCATACAAGTAGAAGCACGGTCGTCAGATCAAATACATGATGCACCCTATATATGCATGTCAAGCATATGCGATAACCAAGGCAACAACCAAAATGCAGCAAACACAAACAAATGCAATCCATACAGTATGCACATGATGCAAATGACATGGTTACCCTTGACGCCAGTCAGCCACTCACACGCAATGGTAAGGTCGAGTGGGTAGGGCTATGACAACTGTGCACTCTGCCGTCACTGCTCCTGAGTGACCGAGTGGATAGTATGCTGTCGGAGTATACCTATCCTTCTACCCCATACTAAGTGGGGGAGCCAAAACTCTCATCTCCCTGTGTCATAGTCAAGAGGAGGGATCCCTGCCTGCTACCATGCTGCGTCACCACTACCTATGAGCCGACGCGTGGAGCCTGACAGAGCAACTGCACACACCCTCATGATGTTCCACTAACTCTTGAGTGGCTGTGTGTGCAGATCATGTAGCTGGCGGTGGGCTCAACTACAGGATCCGATGACCGCCAGCATGCAATCGTGCAAAATGGTGTATGACACTAATGCATGTAACATAAATCAATATACACCTCTATATGATATGCATTCACAATGAATCCATATTAATAACCTGAGTATCATAAGTCTAGGTATACATACATGGAAATATCTAGTAGTTAATCCAGTGCCCAGTAATGAATGGTAAGTCACTACTATTATGAACAGAAACACACAAACAAGTATCAAGATAATATAGGACTAAATGTATAACAGATGACAATGAAAGCATAAAAATAGGTATCAAGTTGAGACGTACCGCGGACAAATAATAAACATAACAATTACTACTAGTTATAGAATACTACGCATATTAAAGTGACAATATCAAAGAAAGATAAGTCAAAGGTGCCCGCCTTATCTGTAGATCGGGTCAAATATTCTCCTACTAAAGTCCGCTTCAAATCAGTATCCAAACCTTGATCAATCAACTCTTCTTCACAATGGCCGTCAGTAGCATTAATCAAACTAGTTGTTGGCGGGGGTCTAGTTGCTGGAAGCCGGGGCGGTAACAACAATATGTTGCTACGGTCTTGGCAAATTGGAATTGTTGGAGGAATGCGTCAACCTTGACATTGCTAATTCTTACCTCGTGAACCAAGATCAGCTTGTTAGAAGTACTCGTCGGAGGTGTTCTTCACAAGCACGACATGCGGTTGGTGCTTGAGGCGTTCCGAAGGTGGAAGAGGGTGCTCGCAAGGGACAAGGGCAGCTCGACTCACACCACAGTCCACAACGTCTAAAGAACGGCCAACAGTGGCTTCGACGACAAAAGAGGGAGAGAATAACGGATGGAAATCGAGAGTAGAAACGGCATGGAAGATTCCACAGTGACGGTGGCGCCAAGGAGTAGTTGGAGTTGGTGATGGAATCTAGGGCTCGGGGTCCGGGAGCAGCAAGGGAGGCGATGGTCGATGTCGGTTTAGCCGATCTGATCTCATGTGAACGGTCGGCGGTGAACCTTCGTCGGCGATGCAGGAGAGGAGGAGATCGTCGACAAGATGAGGAGGAGAGGGAGTCAGGTGCGGCGCGATGCGAGGCGAGGCGGGGCGTCGACGTTGGAGAGGAGCGGCGGGAGAGATCGGGGAAAGAAGAGAATAAGTTTAGGTATTCATAATTTGAACTTAGTTTTAGGTAAATCAAAACATAAGTTTATTCCTCAATCAACTCCCATTTTTTGATATTCAAAACAGACTTTTATTAAGCCCAATAGGATATCCCCTTAAAACATGTCATACGACCTACAATTAAATCCCGAAATTTTTTAAAAAATTTCTGAAAAATCCCAAAAAATATTTATAATATTATTCTTCCAATAATAATAATTATTTTATGCAGTATTTTACATGAAGTTACCACTTTATAAATATCTTAAGGCTCAATCCAAATTCTGTAGTGTCTCCCAATCCAAATTAAATATTACTCATGGGACTAAAGTTTGAAATGTGTCGTGCTGGTCAACACGGACTAAATTTACTGTTTCGCTAGTTGATCAACATGTGACTAGTGATTGGCATGCGAAACTCACTACATCAAAGCTATTGGAAGAGAGAGAGAGAAGTACATATGAAAGATTGAGGAAGAGAGCTAAGGTTTTTGTCCTTCATTATGTCTTCTATCATTTTTGGTTTGAGAATTGACAAATAGCCAAGGTTTTATATGTTATTTTGACTAAATAAAATTTTATTTAATTAAATTTAAAATATAATTATTTAATTTTTATTTTATAATTTATTTTTTTTAATACCATTTAAGATATATAATCATCTTATATGTGAACTGATTAGATTTTTTTAAAATTAAATATTTTTGAAATTTATATATGATTTTATTAAAAAAATCTTGAACATGAAAATTTTCAATTCAATAAGAGTCCAAATTGAGTTTCATATATTTAAATTTTTTAAATTAAATAAATTTAACCACAAAATTTAAAATTTAATTTAGACAAAATATAATATTGTTGGTCACAAAATGTAAAAGACTTCGAGTATCTTCCACTACAATGATTATAATTATATAAAACAAACAACACCAAAATAAAATTAATTGAGAATTTTAAATTATTTTACTACATCCAAGAGATTTTGTATTTAGCTATTCTCATAACAACAGCCAAATTATCCTACTAAGTGAAGTCAGCTATATGAATACTTATATGCCATTGAGTTCGATCCCTTACGATATTCTCATATATATTTGTAATGAATTGTATAGTATTTTATTGTTGCTAATCAACTCTTTTTTAGTCTTCATTTTCCTCGATTACAACAATCAAGCTTTTATCTCTCTAAATATAAACCTGGATTCTCATATATCATTGAGCTCAATTTCCTACTATATCTTCATCTATATTTAAATAAATTTTAATTTATTATATCGTTGCTAACCAAGTGTTCTTTGGTCACCTAAGGTCATCTCCATGCCATTTTGAATGTCCCTCAGAGTTTTTTCTTAATAGACACAACCTTTACTTTCTCTCTAATGTTTTTGTTTCTTATCCTGTTTATTTTCGTATGCTTAAACACCCAACGTAACATTCTCATCTTTGTGACTCTTTGTATTCCAAATTCAGTTTCATATAGTATAGTAGGTTTAACTATCGTTTTGTAAAATCCTCTTTATGTTTTAGAGGTACCTTATGATCATAAAGAATATCTCACACCCTTCTTTATTTTAACCAACCTATTTGTATCTTATGTATAATATCTCTATCAGCCCTCCATCATTTTGTAAAAATCATCCTAGATACTTAAAAGTTCTGAATTATAGTTAACTCACCATCTCCTATTTTAAAAATGATCTTTCTAGGTATAATACTACTAAATTTAAATTTCACATATATATTTTTTATTAAACTTAAAACTTTTTTACTTTTAGAATTTCTCACCAAGATTCAAACTTAACATTTACTATTTTACATGTCTTATCGACCAAAACAATGTTATTTGCAAACAACATGGACCACAGTAGTCTTGCATGAGTCCAATAAGTTCATATATAACTTGTGTAAAACTATATAAACTGAATTGATCGTAATGTCATTACATCCACGAGAAGTCTTCCAAGTCTTTTTTTTTTTCGGATATATTTCAATTGTGTCTAAGAAGATGAGCACCTTTAGGTATGAATCTAAATTGATTTTCGATCACCTTGATCTCCTTTCTTAATCACTCTTTTCGAAGTTTTATAGTATAACTTATTAGTCCCCTCGGGTCGTGCGATGGTTAAGGTATGGGAGGTTGCCAACATGAGATCTTGAGGTCGAAACTTGGCGTGTTCGAACATATACCTTCCCATATTTTAACCATTTGCACTAATGGCTAGTAGTCACCCGTGATTTACCTCTTCCGTGTTGGCCCAGGGACGGGTTGGCGGGGGTACTGGGGGCGAGCGAATCGCCTTTCGCCACATAGTATAACTTATTAGCTTAATGTCTCTATATATTTTGCACAATTTTATACGTCTCCTTTGTTTTTACAGTAGGATTAGAGTATTTACTCCATTGATAATATATTTTCTTCATTTTGAATATCACATTGAATAACTTTGTAAATTATTCAATACCCTGCTTATTTAGGCATTTTCATACCTCTACAGAATATCATTTGTCAAACTATCTTTCAAATTTGCATCCCATTTAATGTCCTTTTACTTATGAAGTTTTAATTCTCCAATAAAAATTTAACTTTCTAACCTATTTAAGTTTCTTAAGCTAAGTTGGTCATTAAAAGATTGATAAAAATACATCTTTTATCGCTCTTTTATTTCTTCATCCTTTACTAGTATCCTATTAGATTATCTTTAATACATTTTATGAAACATCTCCTTATTTTCTTTGACCATTATCTTATTTCTATATTAACAAGCATTCCTCCATATTCAAGATACTATTGAGCAATGACAGTAACTACAGGAATCAACTCTTAACAACTGAACATCAGCATGAACATAATAAGACATAACACTGTACACCAAGAGTTTCATTTTAAAATGTGAAGCCTAACTTGGTATCTTAATTCAGACTATATAAACTTAACAATCTTAATTTAGACTATATAAACTTAACAGATTAAGCTTCATTTGGTCAAAATAAATTAACGAGCAAAATGGAAATTAAGGCTGAGAGATGAATATCACAACAAACTATTTCCGTAAAAGCCTTTAGCAAGAAGATCAAACCATATCGCCAAACAACAAAAAACGAACATTAAATCTGCTCAATCAACCTTCCAGATTTTCAATCCAAGAGAACAAAAGCCGAACCAACAATTATAACCTCTTCATATTCCAGTTCAAATATTTAATTCCATTCATCAACCCAAATCTGGTTTTAAGAACCTTTAAGCCAAATCAAATCCAACCTCTCCTCTGTTCGACTCCGACAAAATCGGCACCTCGAGAAGAACATAAAATCAACGAAAAACCCTTTGAAATCCCCAAATCCGAAGTAGAGAAATCAATGAAAGAAATAACCACTTGCACGGGTACAGTAATGGCAGTAGCAATAACCAAATCGATTTGCAAGTCCATAAGAAGAAAAACCACCCATCCATATCTACCGAGGAAAAACTATTTGCAACATAGCATCCTTTAGTGTATACAAACTTAACTGCTGTAAAGAAAAGTTATAGTTGCAGGTTCAACCAATTTGCATGCATTTAATGTATCATCTATCAAAATTTATGATTAACGAACATGGTTTTATCAAATGCACTTTATTGAATTCCTAGATAGTGTGTGTAGCTTTCGACTCATCTCCATGGTCTCATTACATTCAAGTCTTCCGTGTCATTTCCAACCTTTTCCTCTTCTCCTGCATTGATTAATAGATGATGAGTTCAACAACCCAGTAAATAACTTACAATTAGATTCAAACCAATTGCACAAAGGAAATCAAAACCGATGCATCAATTGAGAAACCTTAAACTGTTCACTTCTTCCTCACCCACCCTATAGTATCTTAAGGCAGGTATATGGTTAAATTTAGCTCCTCTTTCAAATCTCCTACTATAATGGATGAGAACCCAGGTTACTAGTTGGATACTCTCTCATGAAGCTCCCTAGTACTTAAATCATTTTCGGTGGTTTGTACATATCTCCCATCCGGAACTCCACCTTACCCATCTAGTCCTGTTATAGCATTTACACAGTAGGGAATAGTGTATCTAGTTTATTTTTCATTGTAAAGCAACACTAACTTTGGCAAAACAGAACAGCAACACATTTACTACATAATGAAAACATATGAATGGAAAAATAACATCTCATCCTTTTAGCCGGGTATGGTGCAATGATGGTAATCCCCTTTATAAGCACATTCATCCTTTCAACTGTATCTCCGTCACCATTCTTTCCTTTTTAATTGTTGGAAGGGCCCTCCCTGGAGCTCATCCCAGGGCACCCTCCCCGTATAGATACCATCCATACCTGTTAAACAATTAGGCATAGAATAAAACATATGAAACATTCCCATGAGTATGAACACTAGGTAATACATTCAAACATTTTTTTTTTCTAAACATTATCATTCTCATTTACCAAATGATTGGTGTTATTTCTCATGTCATCTCTTAATTCAGCTTTGTTCATTAGACTATTCCACTTTATGGATTATGAAGAAGATATTTGTTCATGAAACTAGCTTAATCATCATCGTAAGCAACATCTACTATACTACATTCATCCAAGAATAGAATGGTTACAATAATCATGCAAAGATGTAAGAGATTTAGCATTTACCCAATAATTATCTACAGAACAAAGGAACTTTGCTTCAAGTAATCAACCAGTTTTATGATTCAACAACAACACCTCTATCTAGTCCTAACCGTTTCATGACTACAAGAAGGAAAAAATCCAGCAAGAAGGAAAAATCCATACCCCAACAACATCAGAGAAACCCTACTGAAACCCTTTTCATATAAACTAATTTCCTAAGACCAAATCCACTTGGTTCAGATCCCCAATTTGAAGCAGAAGTCGGCCAGGGGACTTTACCTATGTCGAACCTTTTCTTGCCGTGGCTACTCAACAATACCGAATGAAATCCACCCCGAGACCCAGATTTCAACCGAAGCAAATATCAAGATTCACCGATGGCGATTTAGTTTGTACATAACATAAAGTTACTTAGCTTTCCCCTTCCAACTCGGAGAAGGTTCTAGCCGCCGAATAGATTGCCGTCGGTGAAGAAATCACCCTCCCTAGGTCCGACGGTACGCTCCTCCTATCTTGCTGGCGTGTCGGCTACGGTCGCGGGCACCGTGAACCCGTGAGGCGGCGTTGTCGCTGAGGAGGAGCGGAGAAAAATCGACGAGCGAAGGAAACGAAAGGTAATCGGACAACTAAAGTAGGGAGAAGTATATATAATCCCTAAGTTTGTTACCCAATTCTCCAGCTAATAAATTTCTTTCCCCTTTTATTTAATCCAAATCTGTTAACCCCTAGCCTAATCAATGTTACCGAATTTCCTTAGCTAATTAATTTCTTTCCCCTTTTAATTAGCCCCAAATCCGTTAACCCCTAAAAACTATTAATTTTCCAAATTTTAAATTCCTTCTATTATGTGGACCTTACATTTTATTTGGGTTAAATCTATTGTTTTCTTCTCTCTCGCTTTAGTATTCTATAAATGTTTGTTCCCTTCTTTTGAATCAAACTATTGATACAAGTGTTAGAAAGCTACATTCTTGGCTTTATTCATTATTTTTTCTCTTCGTCAATTAATGTGTGTATTTGTCATGGTCTTATATTCCTTATGACCCTAAACTGGGGCAATTGTCTATACTATCTTAAATGCGTCTCGAGGAGTTTTCCCTTAACATTCATCTTAACATCTTCTTCTCTACAACTTATTTTTCTGCTCGTGTGCTCAATTCATAGTCCAACATTTAGTTCTATATAACATAGCACATTTAGCTTAATATAACATAGGTTATATAATTAGTTTTGTAAAACTTCCTTTACTCCTTCATTAATATAAAAAGACATAGATATAGTTGACCTTACCATCTTTATAAATCTTTCTATTGTTATTCCTAATCATAATAAAGTTAATTTGTTGTTTATTATTCTCACTTTCGAATGTATCCAAGTGTTTTCTCGTTTCTTAAAAAACATATTAGCTAGTATAAGTTCATATGCTATCGCAAAATCAAATATAATTTTGTTACCTTCATTTCTTGTTCTCAACCCATAATCCATACTCTCTATCATATTCCTCATTTCTCACTTCTACGTGCTCAGTTAGATTTCTTATTAAAAAACCATTTGAAGGAATTTTTTTATAATACCTCATCTAGGTCTTCCTAAAACTTAGGCGTGGTATCCTCTTCTAATTCTACTTAAGGTGCATATATGATAATTACACTAATAGTTTCTTTCGCCATCATTGTCTTGAGAGCTATAATCCTATTCCTTTTTCTACTATTACTACTTCATCTTTTTGCGAACTATCTACGGCAAAATCTGCTATATTTCTTGGTTTACTCTATCCTATGTACTATAACTTAAAATTTGTGTTTTCTATCATCTTTGCCTTCTAAATATAAAATATAAATTCTTTTAATCATTGTATCTACTATCTCTATTGTGTTACTAATAAGCATTCCTATGTTTTATCTTTCAAATCTAAGATAATCAATTTTCCTATAATTTTTGTTCTTATCCATTATATTATATGATGCAAGAACTCTTGCATATTTAATACTATACCTAAGTAAGTTCTTATAGAGATATGACGGTCATTGTCAAAACGTTATAGTCAGATCCTACCATGTGTTCCTTAGGCAACAACCTAACATTAACACAATAACTTGATGGATCCATTCATTGAATATTTGCGTGAGTTTGATGCCGGCTGACAATCTAATACAATCCTCAGCCTTATTCATTCAGGTTTGGGGCTGGTATCAGCAATTTTCCATGGTATTATCGTAACAAATATAGAAAAATGCTTATAAATAATTTTACATGACTACATAAAGTCATAAAAAAATATCTATTTATTTCAAACAAAATTACATTATCAGAAGTGAAGTTTCTTGATCCTTTTGATTTAAAATTGCTTCAATTGTATATAATTTGAAAGGAAAGCATGACCAGATTATGGAGAAGTAGAAAATGTCCCATTTTCATAGCCCATTCAATGATTTACATGCAAAAGTTTAATAGATTGTAAGTGTAAATTATTATAAATGAAAGGAGTATATAGTTTACAAGTGACTAAAGTTAAAAAAAAATAAAATAAATGGTTACAAACATTTTTAATTCTATAAACTTAGATGATAATCTTAATCAACAAAAATAAACAAGACTAAATGTGTATTAAATAATTAATTATAATAGAAATTTAAATTATAATTTCTATTAAATAAAATTAATTAAATTATTGTTAGAAATTCAATTAAGTAATCAAAATATTTCTGGCACAACATGATATGGTATCAGAACGTACTGTTCCAGTTATATGCCAAAACTCCTATAGGGCTTAATATTTAAAACCTTGCATGGGGCATTTGCTATTTTAATTGTCTGATAGACGTCTATAAATATATTTTGGTGGAAATTGGAGTAGCATTAGTAGAATTAGAATAGACATAGGATATGCATCCAAGTAGGTATCAGAGAGCTCTGATGTAATTGATCACTGTATGTTGTGTAACAATTATGGGGTTTAAGATGAGCTCTCATGGTTTTATTTATTATTAAGACAATATTCATTTATCTGATGCTATATATTATAAAATTTGTTCTATTTCAACTTCTGTTCATTACACCTTATGCTAAATGATTAATTATGTGGAATCAAATCTAAATTTACATTTGTAGTTAGCCAAACATGTTTTTCGCTTGTGTTGGTTGGTTACAGTTTCCTTATGATTTACAGTTGGAACATATGTTTTGCCCTTGTCGACTGGCAAAAAAAGTACTTATAAACTATGACCTATATATTTTCATAGCTAGCTTTGATTGCTTCATCAGGAGATTTATAATTAAGAAACTCTGTTCTTCAGCAAAGTACATGGTCAACAATGTTAAGCTGTATGCTTGCTTTGCTGTCCCTTTTATATTTTTCTTTTTCTATTTCTCACATGTGACATTTTTTATGATTGCTACGAAATGAGTTGATAGGTCATTAAGGTCTTTGGTTCATAATTTTTTTTTTTTGTTTCAACTTTTGTTTTCCAGGAAATGGAATTTGAAAATTGAAAAAAAAAAATTAATATTTATGATTATCACTGGATATGAATTGGCAGTATTTTAATACTTGAAAGAAATCATACCATTATATTCTTAATCCATATTTTATTCAACTGGCATCTTGACTGGGCTTTTGATATTATAATCTTCTGTTACTATTTCAGATAGTTTGTGTGTTAATATATAATCAAAGATTTGAGAGAAGTGTTTGTTTCTTTTCCATCCTTTTTTGAGTTTTCCTTTCTTGCTTCTTCATACTTCAAATTTCTGTGACATTTTTCAGAACAAGAAGAAAGCTGTAGAGGAGGAAGGCATTGTGAAGAAATTAATTGAGAGGAAATCTCTTCTTCCTCGGCTAATCTATCTATCAATTCAGATCAGTCCCATTTCACTTAAAGAAAACGTGGGTAATGGCTCTTTACATGATGTTGATGCTATCGGAGAGATAAAATCGCTTTTGGAGAAATATGCTAGGAACATAGGTCTTTCTTTTGATGATGCAATGAGTCTGCTGCTTGCCATCTTCAAGGGTCAAAAACCTCTAAAGGTATGTGAAATACCTATAATGCGATGTAATTATCTCTTGCATTTTCAGGAAATTCATATTGTTGAAATCTTGCTTCAGAAACCTACTTGTCTCATGTGTGCATTTGAACTTATTTACACCTATGTTTGTTTGGAAATACGACTAACAGGCATTACACGTTCTCCCAATCTTCAACACTATGCCTGAATTGGTGTTTTTCATATATCCTTAAGAATCAGATTATCCAAATTTAAATTGTACTTCTTGTAATGTTGTTGAGAAATTTTATTTATTTTTTCAGGATCTAGGTCCAGATGTCATCAGCTGGCTAAATTTTACAATTTTTGTTAATGCTTGGAATTTATGCTGCCACCAGTTGGAGTCACCCAGAAAAGATAGCTCTATGAATTCATGGAGTGTTGTAGATTACATGTTGAAGTCTTGTATTTCTGAGCAATTGACACATCCAGTGACTGCACTTACAGTTCCAGGAAGCAACCTTCCAGTTTTGGTGCAGCTGGTAACAGAGCCTTTGGCTTGGCATATTTTGGTAATTCAGTCATGTATCAGATCAATGCTTCCAGCAGGGAAAAAGAAAAAGAAAACTGGTTTGGTGGATTCCCTGAACTCATCCTATGCACATGCTGTATCTGATTCAGTTCAGTGCTTAATTTCGGTGCTACAAGATATAAGCAAGTGGGTGTCTAATCAAATTAGAAAGTCCGAGGATGAGGATGTGGACAGACTACTGTCTCATTTACAGAGAAGCAGCAGCCAGGAAGAACTAGGCTCGATTCTTTCTATATTAGAAGCGAGTGAATCTATGAGCGTGTCTGAAGTAGGAGAGAGAATGTCAGCAGCTTTACAATCATGGAGTTCTGCAACAGTGTGCAGAAAAATATCTGCAGCACAACATAGCTTGCTATCGCGGTTTCTCAGCATATGTGAATCCAAGTTGAAGCTGTTATATTCCATTAACAAGTCGATATAGACTGGTAGGCAGGAACTGAGGTGAGTTTCTGTATTTGGAGCTCGTGATGGCGATACACAAACAATGGTCACCTGATATTGCCTGTTGACTACGAGCAACCTCACATTCAGACTCCATCTTTTCTCCCGACTGCATGTGCGGATTGTAAATTTTTTAATATGTTAATTATTGTAATCCCTTTTTATCTTCCTCTTATGATACCAATGAGGTATTTATAGTGAGGTTTTTTCTACATCTATTTAAATCAGGATTACAGTCCATCCCTTGAACATATATGTAAACACTTGTACTGTTTGAATTTTGTCTTAATTTTGACAGTGCTTCAGGTAATCAATATTGATAGTGATTGTATCAATGGTCGAAGTAATTCAGTTGATCCTAATTACAAATGCCTTGTCTTGGAGTGAATTTCAGCTGTGAAAATTTCATCAGCCAGCGCCATTATTAAATCTATAGAGAAAGTGAAACGGTTCAATATGAAGCAGCAATGATGTGTGTTATGAGCAAACATAAGGAAAATGAAGTTTGCCAACTAGTTGATCTCTTCTGGGAAATGCAGATGTAAGTTAATTTGACTGTGTTGTGGGAAAGGGAGTTTGATTGTTCAGCTGACTGTGTAGAGTTTGTCAAATTGGATATAGATCAATGATGGACATTGGTTGGTGGAAATGGAGCTGTGGCCAACACTTTTTGTTAGTTGTCTTAGGCAATCTGCCATGTTCGTAAGTGCTTCCCCCCGTCAGCTCAGTTTTCTCTATTCGTTATTATGACGGCTACTTCTACCTGGCTTTGTAATTTTTGTAAATGCAATAGTGTATCCCTTAACATGTTCCTCCATGAAATGCTTCTCCATAGCCAGTTCTGTAAGTGTACCGTTGACTTTGGTACCGCGTTTCTATTCACAGTTCAATCATAAAGCCTTTAATTTGACCAAGGTGTGTTTTTTAAATTTTCCTAGGCACTTTGGTCAACCACCTTCACCTTGACGTACCTATTCTCATCACTTTGGTCCAAGTGTTTCTAATATGGTTGAGTTGATCTTGTAGGCCTTGAAGTGTTAATCGTCAAATGAATACTCAACTGAGAACTCAAACATGTATCCCTTGTTTTTTTGTGCTGGCGCAGTTAATTTATACAAGAGTGTTATTGTCAATAGGTCTGAGATCAATTCTCAACGGATGCGAAATGCCTAGCTAGTTACCTCAACTCCTCCTTTACTTTCCTTCTCGACAATGAAAGGCCATCTTGGAGGGGTGGCCGCCAAGGTGACAGTTCAGGGTCACAGACATGTATCCCTTCCCTTAAGTTTCCTAACCATGACCTCATTATAGTGAGATTTTACCAGAAAGCATTCTTCCTCAAAGCTTTTAGACATTATTAAAGTTGGAGAAGAATTGAAAAGGGATGAGAACTCAAGCAATATTACTAATTCAATTTATGTGGTTACTCCTCGATAAGGCACTATGAAATTCATTAAGCTTTTTGATGCAGTCAGAATCTTCCTCTCCAAGGCTCTGGACCTCCTTCTCTGCTGCATCACTTAAATCGGATTTACACCGGTAGAACTCCTCCTGTTCTACAGCGAAGCAACCTCCAATAACCGTCCACTGCTTAATATCATGAAAGAGGGTAGACTGGCATATGTTACGAGAAAAACTTGCAATATAAGTATCTAATGGACTAGAAAAAAAATGATAAATTAGATAACATCTAATTTGAAATGATTGGTTCAGTCCTATAGAAATTTTTCATCGGTAGAATAAATTAGAAAGTGATGATAGTGGATAACCCAGAAGCTCAATGGCCAATAGTTGCACGTCTCATTTAGAAAAAAAATTCTTACAAATACACTGTAGTTAGGATCGAACTACAGATGCTTGGGTAATAACTTAGCGTCCTTTTGTTGCACTATAGCCTTGAGGCTCCAACGGACTAGGAAAAAAAAAAAGATAAACCCAGTTAGCCTCATTGACTATCTCTGGGGGTGGCTGGCCCGACCCCACGGAAGCTTCCCACCGACCACCAGAGTAAATCGGGAAGTACTCGCGGTAGATGGTCCAGAAGTCCAGGGTCCCTTAGTTGC
>JBAMIE010000044.1:6465801-6476757 GCA_037177295.1 Kaempferia parviflora | reverse complement strand
ATAGAATAAGAAATGAGAGCATTGGAGAGGAAGTTGGAGTTGCAACTATTGAGGAAAAACTCCTTAGTTAGCAACAATAAAATAAGATAAAATGTATTTAAGTATTGATGATGATATAGTAGGAAATAGAGTTCAATGACGTAAAAAGATCCATATAGCCAACCACAAGGTGGGATAAGGCTCTTTTTTTTGTTGTATAGTAGAGGCATCAAGTCTGAGATCTTAAATGTATAATGGTCATGAAGAATGATCCTCGGTTTCAACATTTTCAAATGTATTTTGATAATTTTAAACATTTATTATGTTCCATTTATTTGAAAATCTCAAATTATTTATGGATTAATATAATTTTTTATTTTGAGAATATGTAAAAGTGTTGTCTAAATTTTATTGTATAGTAAAAGGATAAGCGATGATAACTTTGGTTTATTGATATAATGTATATATTATATTGTATATGTATAATTGTATACATACGATAATTTTTAGATGAATGAGTGTTTATAGGTTTCAAACATTGAACAATTTAGATAAATGCTAAATATCTCTCTTTCTCTATTCTTAAAATGATATATTTGTAGCCTGAATTATAATTTATGCAAATAATTAAGATAAGTTTAGTAAAAAAACATAAACCCGTGACTTGACTAATATCAAAAGAAGTGTGATGTATTTTAAATGATATTTTTAATAAAATAAATTATAATAGTATAAATAAATAAATAATTTTTTATAACTTAACTAAATAAATTATATGCTGTGCCAAACCCTAGTTATTTATTTACATTTAAACTAAAGCTGAGGAAGTTTAGTTTTCATGTCACATGCTAACACTTTCTCTCCATCTTTATTGACATCAAAGGAGTTAGTACACAAAAAATCTTTTAAATACCAAAATTTATCTTGTTTAAAAAATTTACTTTTAAAATTATTTTAAAAATAATAATTAATTAATTTAAATTAAACTAATATTTTAAAAATTATGGTCGAGTAAAAGTTTATTTAGGGTTAGGTGGAGTTCACTAAGTAGATATAGCAATTATGATCTAGTAGGTGTAAACTGAATTTTATTTAAATTTATTTTAATTGGCTAAAAATTTAACCAAAGTTATATATAGAATAATTTGATTCAATTTATGTAGCATATTTTATGAAGGGGAGCCTTAGCGTAATAGTAAAGTTAATGTCGTGTGACCTTGTGGTCAAGAGTTTGAATTATGAAACCAGCCTCTTGTAATGCAGATAAGGTTGAGTACAATGGACCCAATATAGTCCGAATGTCCAATCCTTCCCGAGACCCCGCATTGGCAGGAGCTTCGTGCATTGGGCTACCCTTTTGTAGTAGCATATATTATAAGATTAGAAATTATATTATATTTAATTTTTTATTTTTTTCTAACAATATATTTTTGTCATCTTAAGTTTTATTTTTCTCTGTTTACTTGTGGATAGATGAATGAGGGAAAAAAAATTAACTATCTTTTCATTGGTATTTTCTTTGTTTATCTCATGGATGGATGAAGGAGGAAAAAAATAACTATCCTTAAATAGGTAAAGAGATCCCCCGGCTCTATTTACCCTCATAGATGGATGAAGGGAAAAAAATTTAATGATGAAGTAGAAAAAAATTAACAGATGAAGGCGGAAAAAATTGAGGGAAGTAAGTTGGAATTAACTTATAAAAAAATAAAAAATTGGAAATTAAAAAATAAAAAAGAAAATGAAATTCATAACCTCGGGAGGTCACAACTACCTTTACAACCTTATAGGTTGTTGCGTGGTTGCGGCTGTCTTCGCGACATTGCAAGGTCGTCGTGAGGTCAGGGCGGCCTTGAGGATTCAGTGCCGATCGACAGGTGAAATCGTAAATTCCTTCCATCTCAACCGACACAACTCAATATTTTATATCATGGATCTAGTCAAGATTTAAAGTACTTTTATGTGCTCGAGTTTTGGTTTTGGTTGAGTACCGACACAGCTTTCAACATTGTGTTGTGCCATGCCAAAACTTGGTATGCTTTGCCACACTTCAAAGTGTGATGAGATTAACCCAAATGAGTTTTAATCTTATAATGATCAATTTTGGTTGTTACATATAAGCATGAAGGGGAGCTTTGGCGTAACGCTAAAATTGCTGCCAAGTGACTTGGTGGTCACGGGTTTGTTAGGTCTTCGTGCATCAGACTGCTCTTTACTTCCAAACATAAGCATATAATAATTAGGAAGTCAATTGAACGAAAATTTTATAGTAACAAATTGCTAATAACTCTTGCAATAGATGATAATACTTCAACTAATAATTAAATGAGTCTTGTGTATCAGATGAGAGGGTTGATTCTTCTAGCATCCTTGAGATCGACCTTATAATTTTTTTGATCCAAATTAAAGAATTGCCATAGATTTGTTGGGATAAGGGCGACGATGTCATGGAATAGACGTTTCTTCTCATCCACCAAAGAAAATAATTATAGACTGCTAAATGATTATTATCAAATATCTGGATAAATTGTCACACAACTGGTTACTTGTCTAATTTATTTAGCCATATTTTGAGTAAAGTTGATTTTAGTGCATTTTTTTTTAACTTAATGGCTTATTCAAACATTAGTTTAATTTTCAAATATGAAGATTTGTAATTCATAATAAGACACTTGAGTCTTCACCCTGTATATCAATTTTTTATCCTGTCACGCTTCGTCAATCTTTAGTACCAACTGATTCCTCCACATTATAAATTTCATAGCTATGCTTATTATGGAGATGCAAGCATCATCTTTATCTTGTGATCAATTGCAATATTTTCTTACTTGGAAAGGGTGACAAAAGTGTGAGAACGAAATCAAGCTTCAACTTTTAGTAACTAGGAGAAACAAAGTACAGTAGAGACATCAAAAGAAGATGGATAAAACATTATATTTTTTTAAAGGTCAAGACTCAGATCATTGTTCTGTACACAAGTCAGACTATCACTGTCTTGCACTAAAATTATTCGATCTTTTGCAAGATTCAGATCACACCTAGTAAGATTTGATTTGTAATAAATGTTGGAGCAAATCTAGATGCTGAACATATGTTTTTGTCTTCGACTAAGTCTTGTATGGGATCTGGAGATCAACCATTTGAATTCTCTCCTTTTTTTCTAAGAGAGATCTCTAGGTCTGGAACAACCATGAAGAAAAAGATATAAGAGAGATCTCTAGATCCGGAACAATGATGAAGAAAAGGTGTAGTAAAAGCTACTGATGATAACTCCTGAGGTTGCCTTGTGCAACGATGGCTTACTTGACTTGTGGAAGAGGCACAACAACCAGCTAGGTTCATGCCTTTATTTATTGAGTGGAGGTAGTGAGGCTGTAGTTTGGGAGTGAAGGTGGCACAAGTGATAGCAGTGGAAGGTGAGGCTGAGAGTGATAATTATTACTTATCTATCCTCTCTTTATCTTCATGTCATCTTAATCTTATTTTTCTTTTCGTAATTCTTGTATTTCTTTTTTCTTCTTATCTTTTTATTATTTATCCATGTATATATTTCCTTCTTGATTAGTGTGTAAAAGAAAAAGAAACACAACTTTCATCTCCATCTTCAACCGGTGAAATAACCCCACAATACAAATTTCTTCCTTACCAATGAATGCAATATCTTTTTATTAATTAAGTTTAGCAATGATAACTATTTGCTTTGGGGAACCTATCTCTCTCATTTCTGTATGCAGCGGAAATTAAACTAACTTGATTAAGCAAAATAAAAGACCAAATAAATACTAAGCCAGATATACAATAATTCAGAGAACACTTTGTAGAGGTGTGGTGAATAACGTTTACAATTTTATGAGTGATCGTTTTAAAATTCTAATCAAAGAATGCAGCAGAATAAAAGAAACTAACTTAAACACAAATTTGATCAAGTGAAATGTATGCAACTTAGATAACAATCAGCTAGATTCAACAATCAATTATCAGGCTAGAATGCAGGACTTCTAGAACACAGCATAATAAGCATGCAAAAATTGATAATATGTTGAGCACAAAAAGCATGCAAGTATTAATTAGATTTTGAAGTATTAAGCACAAATAGTATGCCATAGTTAAGTAAAAATGAACACGCACCAGTAATAAATAATGTGATTCTTATTTTAAATCCCTTCTTTTCAAAAAAACCTCTGGAGTTGAAGACACCTCAAAAAGAATATAAAAAGTTAAGTGCAAAAAAATGAATAATAAATGTTTGACAACAAATAAAGATTACAATTAGACGCCCTTAGCTACTTATGGTCGTTAGCGTTTGTGAGCACAACACGTCAACACGGAGCACATAGACTTCGGAGAGTACACAGAGAGTAGTTGAGAGAGATGGTCCTCCAACAAATGCCTCAAGCCTCCTTTTATCGAGCCAGAGTCAATGTTGACTTGACACTACTCCAGTTGGAAGCCCTTCGGTCGATTGGACAATGCTCACTATCCGATAGATAACGTTGTTCGTGGTGTGGGATTGATTGGACTCCCTCCAGTTGCCTTGAGCTTAGTCAATTGTCTATCTTGACTTACTTCGGATAGTTGGATCTCTTCATCTCCAGTCGCCTGGAAGCTATCCCCGGATGCTAAGGTTGCCCCACTCCTCACTCTGGTTGCTTGGAACCTTCCGACTCCATCAGTTGAGGTTTATCCCCAACCAGTCGCTCGAACCTCCTTCCGGTTGCCCGAATCATCGAAAATGCTTCCTTGTAAAAAGTAACACGTAACGAGTATGATGGAAAATTATTGTTACTTACGTACCTTAGCTAGATGTTCAGCTCTCAGTTAACCCATCTAGACTTAGTTGCCCAGACTCAGCTCCCAATTTGCTTGGACTTGCTGAACTTGGAGTGTTAGATAATTAATTTTTAAATTGGAAAATTAATTAAAACTTCTATTGACATATTTCTTTTGACTCAATTGTTGGTGCAACATTGTTCTCAAGCGATCAACTTCATATGAAGCTCGCATAGCTTGTGATTCAATAAGATTGCTTGTTATAGATGGTTTTGACGCAATCAAATTAGATGGATTATGTTCGATAAAGCTTAGAGGTCTGAAACGAGGTGTACTTAGAGGTGATCCACAAAGGATGGCTTAGAGCATCTGAGGAACTGCAAATTTGAATTATTAATTATAAATAGTTTTTTGTAATTAATTATTTGACATGCTAATGAAGTCTAAGCAATAACACCAATACAACACTAGTCCAATTCTTCAACAAACCCATAGGCCAGAGAATCAACTCCACTAGCATTGTAAGCATTGTGATATGATTGGGGATATGATAGTGATAGTGGATCACACATCTCCAGCGAACATCTGGTGGTTGATAGCTCACTAGTCGAGATGTTTATTATATGTTGTAATTTTTTTCTTCAAAATTTATTTCAATAGACTATCAAATAGCTATGATCTTATTATTAGAAGGAAACCAACCGAATGAATGAACATTAAAGGAATAAAACCTTGCATAACCACGGGAAACATTAAAAACAAGTCTTGTGTAGCTATTATTTGTGAATAGTTACATGAATACCACCATTAAGCTTCTTGCAGTAGCATAATTACTAATTTAATGTGATCAAACTTTTAGCCAAGTTAAAATGTCTAAGATCCATGTTTATGAAGGTTTTGACATAATTTTGTGCGTCATGGTCTAAACCATCAATCTTTTTTTTTCTTCTTTATGTTCAGTGCTGACCAGTATGGGAGTCGTTTTATACAACAGAAACTTGAAATAGCTACAACTGAAGAGAAAAACATGGTTTTCAAAGAAATCATGCCTCATGTTCTATCTTTGATGTCGGATGTATTTGGCAATTATGTGGTGCAGAAGGTATTGTATGAAATGTTATTTGTGAAATGCACGTGCCACAATGTCGCTTATATTTGGCTTTGATTTAGTTTCTTGAGCATGGATCTTCCGCTCAGAGAAGGGAACTGGTTAACAAACTTAATGGGCATGTATTGGCTCTCAGCCTTCAAATGTATGGTTGTCGGGTAATTCAAAAGGTATTTAGTTTAAGTCCTCTGTGAGTGTATGCTCTTTTTTAGTTTCTTCATTTGTATGATTTCATGTGATATATGACCTTTCTCTGACGATATACCAAGTAATGGACACTTTTTTAAAAAAAAAAATTGTTGAAGTAAAGAAACTTCTTAGTTGCTTTCCCACTCTGATCTTGTACTTAAAACTCCTAAAATTATCATTCATTTATTTAAATTCAAACAGCTGTGATATGTTTTTTCAAACTTACTATCACTTTTTCAACTAGATAAATATCTGTGCCATGTGTAGGTTGAAATTTAGGGCTGCTGAATTAAGACTTATTTATCTTAGCTTAAAGTAATTTTGATTTTGATTAATAATAAAAAATTAGGATATTGTATTATAATTTTTTTTTAGGTTTTTATATGTACAATTTTTAGTATAGGCAAACTATATGTAAAATATAAATATGACTAGAAATTAGAAAAGTTTTAAGTGTCATTCTTTAATATTTTATTTCCTTGTATTGATCACTGATAGCTGGTAAAATTATTTTTAAGCATTAAATCAATTTGCAAACATGACAGATTGTGGGAAGTAAATTCCTACACAATTTACACATCTTTTGGAAAGACACCATTCTTTAAGATTTTGTGCATTTATTAGTGTTGACTTGTAAAATTATTTGTTGTTATCTTTAGAACACGAGAATTTACAATGAGTAACTTTCTTACTTTATTCAGAATGACTAGCTTATTCTACATGTTCTTCTCATCTACCTTGTGTGTCACTTAACTTCATGGAAAAAATTAAATGCTTGAATGATAAAACACAATGTACACTTGAATAAAAAAAATTGTGGCAAGAGATCTCATTATGTTCATTGGAATAAATTTCAAATGCATTAACCAAAATCAAACATAAATTGTTCTCACTCAATTTCTTTTAGAGTTGTGAACGAGCCAAGTTGGCTCCAAGTTTTGTGCCAAATTTTGTGTTTAAGCATAACTATGCCAAGCCAAGTCTAGAATGAATCAAGCTCTTGAAATGGTTGTTTAAGCTTGTCTTGTCTTGGCTTCTTTTTACGAGCTTGAGCTTGGTTTGAGTTTAGTTCATTTAGATGTTATCGAGCTCTCAATTCGATAACAAGTTCGTTTGTTTGTTTTTAGAACTTTTTTTTATTTACAAGTTTGATAAAAGCTTTGTTGATCTACATTGTTCACAAGCTTTGTTTGTGAACATTGTTCACTAATTTGCTGACATGAGTTGTTCAAGCTTTTTCATTTATTTGATCTTGTATATATTAAATGAACATAAACAAGTTCTTACTAAGTCGAACACCAAGTTTGCTCACTAATGTTTGCTTCATTTACAACCCTAGTTTCTTTATCCCATTCTAAAGCTTTGCTACACATTTATGATAATTTTAATAAAAAATTATCTATTGAGTTTACATCTGAGATGAAGCATTAGACTAGTTTTGCTTCACCTTCTCAATTTGATCAGTTAGTTGCTGTTCGTGCTTTAGGGAGTTTCACAATGACTTCCACAGTTCCTATGAGTTCATTTCTGCTTTTAATATGTTAAAACATTTGGCTTCAATTCTATTTCAGTAAAGAAGAGGAGGGAGAGCAGTCAGCAGAGACATGATTTGGTTTCATCCTTGTTTGTTTCATAGGAATCAACTTGATCTTATTCTTTGTGTTTAGCACAAAAGTTCATATTTATAGACAAAATTATTCATTTTTCTCGCAATGTTATAAGGACCGTCTAGGTTGATTACAGATAAAGGCAAGATTGATAGATGATAAAGAAGCTAGGCTTTGCTGTCTTCACTGCTGAAAACAACACTAATTTTACTCTGTCTAATTCATTGCAATTCTCTATTGTATCTGTATGATTCATTCAGCTCCAACCACAATGGATGTCGGGCATAGAATGATCCCTATGACTCTAATGCTAATCATCAACAAACATGGCAGTGTTAGAGTTCCATATTACTGACTTGATCATAGGCCTGAGTCATTTGTGACCCTCTCTGCTTGGGCATACTACATCAACTCTGCCAACAGGGAATTGTTGATGTAAATTAGTGGTATCTTGAACCACTATGATGGTGGTGGTCCGCCCTTCTCATGGTTGACGTACACTGTCTTGTGTCCCACTGATGATCACATCTATGTCTACCTTGTCCTTTCTCTTCACCTTAAGTGGCATAAGCAACATGCAAATACAAATGAGGCCAACCTCATGATTTGGGGAGGAAGAAAGACAATAGATATTCCTAAAAGTAATGCAAAGAGACAGTGAAAATGAATGTGAGAGGATAAAGTACCTTCTGTTTTTGCAAATGAAAAAGGAATAAAAGGCATGTGATGAGATGGTGAAAAGCAATGCTGGGAGAAGTGAAAATTAGAAGGACAAGGAGTCAAGGAATGACGATAGGAATAAAGGGAATAACTGCCATGTGACATTTCTGTAATAATCAGGAAAAGAGCCAAACAAAAAAAGGAGGCATTGCTGGAAAATCTTCTTATTTACAAAAGAATATAGATCATATAGGTATCTGTTTGTTTCTGTTGAAAATCTTAGGAGCAAGAAGTTTTATGCTTGAACACTCTTGTGAGTGCCCATTGTTCATATCACATCACTTTTTTGCTTCTAATCATGTAGCAGCTTAGTCTAACCATCATTCTAGTTTGGAAGAGGCTGGAACTTTCTGTACTAAGGCAATTTCCTGATTCAGGGCGTGAAAGTTTGTTAAGATAGGTTACTATCAAATATTATTGTAGTTTCTTTGCCTAAATGACTGATTTTTCTGTTACTTTTGTTCCCAGATTGATTATGTAAAAATATCAATTAAGGTTTATTAATTATTGCTATGGAATTCTCATTGTCCAATGTTACATGTACATCTTTATTTATGTTAAGTACTAGTGTAAAACATGCAATAAATTTAATTATAATGCCTTTTCCTAATATGAATTACAGATATTTCAGGATAGCCTTGACTTGTATATTGTCTTGCTAGTGGTTTGCTTCTTTCTAGATTTATGTGAACTTAATAGTATGGAATATTTTGATTAATATCTTAGTAAACATGACATACTTCACAGGCCATAGAAGTGGTTGATTTGGATCAAAAGAAAAAAATAGTTTTGGAACTTGATGGAAATGTCATGCGATGTGTCTGTGACCAAAATGGAAACCATGTTATTCAGAAATGTATTGAGTGTGTTCCGCAGGATGTGATTCAGTTTATCATATCCACTTTTTATGATCAAGTTGTGGCATTATCTACCCATCCATATGGTTGTCGGGTTATACAGGTTAATAAGCCCTTTAGCTTTGGCATTTTTCAAATAATTAATGCTATGTGCATACTGCCTGTTCCTCAGGCTAATTAACTCTTATATTGATTTCAGAGAGTTCTGGAGTATTGTGATGACGTGAAAACCCAGCAGATCGTGATGGGAGAGATTATACAATCTGCTTGTTTATTGGCTCAAGACCAGTATGGAAATTATGTTGTCCAGGTTTGTGTGACTAATGTTTTTGGTAAACTGATCAGTTAACTCTGTTTTGGTCCAATAATGTATTTGTTCGTAAATGGACCAGATGACCAGTAACTCTTCTTATGTTCCATGATTTTTTGGAGTCTCATGGAGAAGTAGATGCTTTTTAACCCTTCTGGTTAAGGGAGAAACATACTTCTAGTTGGGCATTTCATGTGTCCATCAGACTTAAATTAGGGTTCAACAATTTCTAAGCAATTTGTGTTCTGGTATAAAATTAAGATTCTCTGCTACAGGGTTGGTTGCTATTTTTCTCACTAAACTTACCTTGGAACTGGATGCTATAATGACTTTAGCTAACTGAGAACTACCTATGTCTTGCTGCAAATCATGTTGTCTTTATAGTGACTAGTAAAAATAAAACTAAACACCTGGAGCTAGTGTGTGTAGACATTTTATAGCTACAACTCTTGTTCGGTTTCCACTTCCTCTCGGTGGTTTATCCTGGTTACTTCAGAGTTGGAATGGGGGTTTGACTCATAAACAATATTTTATATGACTTATCAGGATCTTTGTTAAGCCACACTTGTCCCAAATATTTGGAACTGAATATTGAGCTTTACGCAAATGTTGTGTCATTGGTAATCAAATCAGTTAAACCATTTATATTACATTGACTACCCTTTCATCTTCCAGTCTGATCTATTCAACTCCTTAAATTTTAAAATTATGCTTTTGTACAAGTCCATGCCATATCAATACATTTTCTTTTTGTTTATCATCCACTGTAGCTACACACAAATGCTCTCACATATTAGTTTTTTTTTTAATTTTATTGTAAACTTTGGAATAACGCCATGCATTCGTCTTAGCATTCTTATTTTTTCCATATTAAGCTTTTGGACTATTTGTTTCCTAATAGCTCACCAACCCAATGCATAAAACTACAAAAGAATGGTGGGACATACCACAATCCTATAAAATTTTCAAACAGGAATCATTCAAGGCTTTAAAAACTCCTTTATATTTCAACCACCCATTTTTTATCCTGTTAATGATATCTTCATTAGTTAAATAATGAGGCTGTTGTTCCTAACAATGAATGGAATATCAACTGTGTTGAAACTTCAAGTTAACTCCTTTATACTACCACAGTTTGTAAATTGGTTTGGCACAAATTAGTTCTACCCTTGCTCTAGTTCCAATTTTTCTTAGTGGTTTAGAATGGGAATTGGAGTTTGGAAGCCAAAGGCCCGCTAAGAGACTTAACATTTTGAAGACATCCAATCATTTTTAGAAATGCTAAAACCCGTTCAGCAAATGTCTGTTAAATTAAACTATTACTAAAACTACCTTCATTTCATATGGAAGTAAAATGAACCATGTATAACTTTTGAAATAACCTACACTGGATATTTTGGCTTAAATTAACCCCAT
>JBAMIE010000044.1:6452475-6462677 GCA_037177295.1 Kaempferia parviflora | reverse complement strand
TCATATGGAAGTAAAATGAACCATGTATAACTTTTGAAATAACCTACACTGGATATTTTGGCTTAAATTAACCCCATTACTTGCTCTGGTTCTGGTTCTGGTTCTGGTTCAGGTAGTTTTTCTTGGTGGTTTCAAAGTGACAATTCGAGTTTGGACCTGACAAGGACATGCCCTCCTAAATTTAATCATTTTTTAGAAATGCATAAAATCACTCTACCACAACTGGCAATTTAGGAAACTATATCTTCTGTAGTTCTAATACCATCTTCATGTTAGAAAAGTCAGAAATATCTCACTGCAGTTCAACATACTAGCTTCAGTTGATGATGAGTCATGGATATAACTAAACTTGTGTTTGACTTTCTTGTCGCATTCTATGCTGAGATCTGTACAATATTTATCCTGTATTCTTGAAGCTTTTTTACTCATTGAAAATATATTTGTAACAGCATGTTTTAGAGCATGGCAATCCTGATGAGCGTTCTGCCATCATTAAACAGTTGGTTGGAAAGATAGTTCAGATGAGTTTGCAGAAGTTTGCTTCAAATGTTGTTGAAAAGTGTTTAACTTTTGGTAGTTTTGAAGAACGCCAGATTTTGGTAAATGAGATGCTTGGTTCAAGTGATGAGAACGAGCCTCTCCAGGTTTATTTCTGTCATTTAAAATGGTTTTTTACTTACCCTATTGTGCACAAATCCTGTTCTACCATGTCGCTAGATTCTTAATTTTTTCACAGTTCATCTGGGCAATGCTATGGTGAAAGCATTTTTCTTTTCTCAAAATACCAAGCATGAAATAATTCCCAGGACGTTTGGCTGTTCTCATATATGGTCCTTTTGAAGTGTACGCCATCATTTTATTGCATTGAACAAGTGATTCAAGCTCCAAGTTAGTGGAGCATATTTTATTATTAGAAGTTCAGCTCGTGTATTGTATATAACTGAAGTCTTTGAATAATGTCTTCTAATAATACCATTTTATTAGTGAAGTGAAAGAAAGGGATTGCCTTCTTGGTAACTCTTACGTGAGCAATTTGCAAAAGGTTTTCTTCTCCATACAATACAAGATCCTGACTTACGATAGTCTGAAAAGAACAACTAGGAGTATGAAACTCGAATATTCTTCTTTTGTTTACTTATACAATAATCTACTTGTGTTAGGCAATGATGAAAGATCAGTTTGCTAACTACGTTGTACAGAAAGTGTTAGAGACCTGTGATAATCAGCAGCGTCAATTTATAGTGTCACGAATAAAAGACCGCTTGAGTGCTCTGAAGAAATATACATACGGAAAGCATATAGTTGCTCGTGTGGAGAAACTTGTTGCAGCTGGGGGTAAGGCATTGTCCTTTAGTTTGCTGTTGTAGTTGCTTCATTCGATTTTCTACTCCAAAGTCAAACATCAAAAGGACACTGACATTGTCTGTAAATTCCAAATTTTGTTCATTCATTACATTTTTTTTAGTCAAATGTCAGAAAGAAACTGACATTGTTTTTCATTAAATTCCAAATTGCCCATTTATCACATTGAATTTTAACCCTTTAGATGGAATGCAAGCTTCTGGTCATGAAATCATATCCAATTGTTGGCTTTTCTTGTCGATGTTTATCTCAGGTTTGGAAGATGAATCCTATTGTCTAGAGATAGATTGGTTGTTGATGCTTATGATTTTGATTATAGCATAATTATTTATCAAAAGATATAGCAAACATGGGATACGTACACCATCTTTGAATGTTTTTACCATTCACCACTCACTACTTAACATTACTAGAATATTCCCTATTAGCTTATTCAAATTCTTCATTTCATTTAGATATTGTTTAAAATTTATGCTCTATCAAAGTGTTGGGGTTGACCCTTCTCTGAGAACATTTGCTAGGTTAACATAGCAAGAAATTTCTTGTATTCTGCCCCAAGAAGATAGAATAGATTAGCCTGACACTTTGAAATCATTACACAGCCATGCGGCTTAAATTCATCTCCTTGGTGAAAAAACCTAAACACCTTGTGTAACTTTGATCATCTTCAATGGCACAAGATGATAAAGAAAATAAACACGCAGAAGATAAAAAAATGGTGTGTGGTTAGACTCTCAGTTAGTTTGCATACAGAGCTATTGTCCTCTAAAATCCAAAATTGATGGATTGTAAACAATATTTCACCTCATGTGCTTGATGGACAATCCATGACAAGAAAACTTGTGCTCTCTAAGGCAACCGTCACAGAATTTGTATGTGTACTAAAGTAGTGGGATGCAAAAACAAATCATACATGTTGGATCCACCTAGGGCTGATTAATCCCGTTAGGATAGATGAACACAGTGCAAAATTCATCCATATTCATGTTGGGTGGAGCTGAAAACCTCATGCAAAGACCTAAATTTATAATTTTTAATATGTTCTATTTGTCCCTTATTTTCTTAATGCTTGTGCTACACTTCTCATTGTCGAACACAGAAAAGATGTGACTTGCCACTATCCACACTTGTATCTTCCAAGTTCCTTTTCACTAATATTCAAACTGGCATTTCATTATGTCCTTTTGCAGAAAGGGGGATTGAATTTCAGACCCAAAACACCAGTCCAATGGCACAAGAACCAACATTGTACAGCTGAGGATAGTTTGAGCTCCTGACATTTTGTAGGTTCTTACAGGGTTAATAGAGCGTACGAATGTTTACCTGGGTACCGAAAGTTGTAAATTCTCTAGGTAAGCATGCTCTAATTAGTTGTGTACAAGGTTTTAATGGTTCAAAGAAATGATAGAGTGATGACTGTAAAGATGTTAAGATGTGGAGAGTTGGTATATTAGACAGATTTATCTTGTCTTATTTGATCATGGAAGTTGTCATCATGCAATCTTTTGGTTGTATGAATATTTCTCTCAGCAACATAGGGCTGTTGTACATTCTTATTCCAACAAGTTGGGTTGTTTTTTAGTGTACTGAAAATCCTTATTTCACTTCGGTCTTAAGGTTATTTGATGTCAATTTCAGTATGAGTTTGATGATTAAAATTCTGGTAGTTGACTTGTTTCCATTGGTGCATTTTGGAGCTTAGATTCATCCCATGCTCGACGTTACCCAACCTATTTAATCATTTTGGAGCCTATAGATGTCTTAGGAAGTGAATAAATTGTGAGAGATCAAAAATTTTACAGACAAGAAAATTTTCATTCTTTAAGAAACATTTTTTGGTGTATCATGATGTTAGAGATGAGTTTACTCTCTCATTTGTGTTGAGAGGAGTATCGAGAGGATTAGAAAGGATTTTGTATAAGTTTAGTCTTGTATTTCTTCTATTTGTATTGCACTTTTTTTTTCTCATTTATATTTTTTACAGGCTCAGATTTATGCTTGATCATGTTAAATTGCTTTTTATTTTATTTGCATGTTTAAGGTATTATATTAAGGAAATACGAAATTTTAGTGATTTTGTGGTAGAAGTTAATTTTTGATGATAGGATGAACCTAGAAATATTGAATAATCAAAAATTAACTTGGCTCTTCGCTCCTTAGTAAACTTGGTCCCTCTACTCAACTGGTTTGAGACAATAGAATGGAGTAAGCCATGCTAGAATGATATTCAAATGATAATAAACAAATTTGGATGATGATTATATTCAATTGGTTATAGTGAGGGTTTATGGAATTGTGTTTTAAATGGTTGGGTCCGACTTTGATTTTGATGTTGGTGCATGGATTTAAGATGTGTTGCATTGTGTTTTCATATGTACGTTCGAATTTGTAGACATTTAGAGAGCTTGTGACCCCATTAGGTCGAGGCGGTGATAATAACGACGACGACTTGGTGTAGCCAAGGAGATACATTTAGTGACTTAGAGGTAGGGGTGATAATTCGGTTAATTCAATATTAATTTTGTATAAATTTATTATTATTATTTTAAATAAATTTGACATTAATTCAGTTTATTCGGTTAATTTGATATTAATTTTATATAAATTTTTATTTGATATGATTAACTAATATTAAATTAATTTTTGATTAATTTACTATCGAATTAACTGAATGCTCATCCCTACTTGGAGGTTTGCGGAGATCAGAGAAGATTGTGAGAGGTGATTTGGACTTCTAAATAGAAACATTGAGGTGATGTTATAAACTTATAGTAGCTCTAAAGCACGACTTGACACGAAAGTTGAAAGGGGACATTTGAAGAAACGTAGGATAAGGAGCATCGAGGGTAGTGTTAATGACATTCGACGAAGGTTCACTATGTATGTGAAGAATGAAACCTAATAGGTGAAGTAAGTTGAGGCTTGGTATGTTTGAAGATGCAAAGGTAAGCCTTGGTGAGTTGTGAGAGTCGAGAAACTTGTATGCATCACGCGACAGTAGAATCTCAACCTAGGTACGAGACTTGATCATTATGATGGTTATAGTTAGGTTTCATTTGTTTGTAACTAAGTCTAGTTGAGTCGACTAAGGAGTCGACATAAGGTGATGAGCCAACGAATAAAATATTTTCTAGCTATTTGGGGCTAAATCAGTTGGGCAATCAATTAACTTATAGTATATTAATGGTATTAGTGTATTGATGGTACAACATGAAAACCAAAAGGACCCATTGCTTTAACAAAGCTGAGCTAAAACGATCGATGGACCAAAGGAATATTGTGGAATATTGTCTTACAGGATCGTGTAGCAGGAAGCAAGACCTTTCTTCGTCCCTTCACAAAAGAGATTTAATTAACCGGGATGGAATGTGTGTTTTATTGTCAAAAGTTTGGATATGATCTTGTAAAACACAGTGTGATACCTAAGTAGTTTATATCAGCGACTCTTAATTGAATGATGTGGCAGTACGCTACGTGGAATGAGGAGGAATGATATAAATCAATTAGTTCCTAGAATTTGATGTCCAATTGGGCAGCAAGTATAATGATGTACCACTCGAAACTATGACCGCTTGGCTGGGATATATAGGTCGCTCGGGAAAGGTGAGATCGCTCGGGAGATGCGTAGAGTAATAAAGGAGGTCCGATGAGACCTGACAATGAACAGTTGCGTATAAAGATCCTTTTAAAAGACTACATTAACGACATGAGAATTACCAAGAGTCTCTTAGTAATCAATAAGCCAATAACGAGCTCATTAATTGTCTTATACTTTAATTTCTTCGTAATACTCATAAATATGATTATTAATTGAAGAAGAAGTAAGATGAGAATTGTCTGTAATAAATGGTCTTAAATGGAATAAAAAAGATGATCTCTTCACTGATAAAAGAGGGAAAAATTTTAGCCAGAATTTCCAGAGGCGGTCAAAGGTGTGTGCAATGGCTTAATAAAGCTGATAAGAAATGGCCAAACACAACACGCGCTTAATTCACTCTCCCTCACTAACAATGAGGCCACGTAAAACATCAACCATTAAACTCGCATTCCAAAAATAGCCCACTGCACAAGTATAAATTCCCCCCTCTTCCTCCTCCTAATTAATCCCCCCACTAAATAAAATATAATAGTAAATCAAATCCCCACCCAAAAAAAAATAATAAATTAATTAATTAAATTAAGCTACTGCAATTAGAATGGCGATTAATGTGTCGAGGCAGAGCTGCGTGGTTCTCATTTTGTGTCTGCTTCTTGTCACGGCTCCGGCAGCGTCAGCGCGCCTGCAAATCCTGATGACACACATTGTCGCCCCTTTTAAAGTGACCTCGCCGGCGCCGGCACCGGAGACGGCGACTCCGGCACATCGCTCGTGCCAGGATGAGTGCCCTGAGGGATTATTATGCAGGATCAGATGCTACTTCGCCGGATCGCCAGCAGATGATCATCAGTCACGTGAGTGCTTCTTCTTATTTTTCTTTAAATTCTTTTTCTTTAATTTGTTGGTGGATATATATATTTTCTTTAATCAGTAAATGCTTTTATTAATATACGAGATTATATATATATTTGTTTGTGCAGATCAAACTGATGCAGCAACGCCGAGTGGTTCCCAAGCTCCATGAATTTAATCAACCTTGTGAATTGAAGGACTAGCTTGATCATGGATATCGATCGAGTTTAATTAGCAACGAACGCCATTTTTATTTATTTTTTTTTTTAAAATTAAACAAGTGCTTGCTTAGGAGCTTAATTACTAACTTGTTAGGCCGAGGCACTTGCAAATTTATTTGTGTTGGAAGATTAATTATTATATATATATATGTGATATTTGAGTGAGAATTTATAATTCTTTTACTGAAAGAAAATTTTAATTGATATTGAAAAGGAGCTGTTATCAAGTATATTTAATTTGTATACGAGTTTGCAATTAGTTTCATTGAAAACAAAATCAGTGCATAAATTCTGCATCATTATATTTAGTTAACTTCTAATTATGGCGCACAATAATTGTTCGAAGGAATCTACTTGGTTAATTACTCATGTTCATGAAACAATTGCCCTATTAGAATAAAGCTCGGGGATACATAAGTGCCCTTATATTATGTCCAATATATTAAATTTTGATGACATCACCAAATCTTAACTTTTGTAAGTGTTCCCATTTGTAAGTGTTCGGAGCTTTAACATGACATGGTTGTCGGGAGCTTCGAGCTTCGATTGATTTCTCCTTTAAATCCCTACAAAACAAGATACACTCATATTTAGTAAAAATGTTATTAATTATAAAGGAATTAAAAAAAGCTCAAAATAAACTCTTACTGGTGAAATATGATATAAACACAAATTTAAGCAACTAAAAGCAACTACAAAGTCAAGTAACTTATTAAAACAAAAAGCAATTAAAAACTTATCTCACAGTTAATTTCTAAATAAGCACCTTGAAGATCATAACAGATAATTACTTATGACCATCAAATTTTTAAGGATCAAGACATTCATAGATTCAATTCTTACACTAGTCAGCAAGCTTAGTGATTTCAATCATGAATAAACCGAGAATGATAAAGCATCACAAGGTAAGTTTTTTCATTCTCACTCAAGAAAGCATTTGTGAGGGTGGTTTACACTCAATGCTACTCACTACATTGTACTATCATATGCTTATTTATTTTCTATTCTTCACTATTGTAAATATATGAATGTACAAATCAAAAGGACTTATTAAAGGTTGTAATGGGGCCAAAAAGAAATCAACATAGACAAAAAGGATAGGTAAAACAAAGGGAGCCAAAGAAAACAAGAGAACATTTGGATGATGAGCATGATGAATACAATCAATTAATGTACACAAAAGTTTCACCCCAAACATTTTAATGCTCAACTTCCTCTTACCCAAATAAGAAAGACTTCGGGGGCGTTTGGTTTCAATGTTTTCCATTTTCATTTTCTGGAAAATGCGCGTTTTCTAGAAAATAGTGTTTGGTTTATATTTTCCATCTCTATTTTCTAAAAAAATGTATAGTATTTTCTAGAAAAATAGAGAATGTCAAAAAGTCATTTTCTATTTTCTGGAAAATGCACATTTTTCAGAAAATGAAAATAGAAAATATGTAAACCAAACGCCCCCTTCTTTTCTTTTATTTGCAGAATCCAACAAGGCCATGGTTCAATTTTTTTTTCCTGACTCATGGGAATTCCATAATAGAGCATGACCATGGTGCTTAACATGACCTACCTATGATTCATTCGTACGACAAGGAAAATGTAACGGACAATGAAAGTGCTAAGGGAATTATTCAACTAGTAACTAAACAAGGAAGAACAAGTGAGATAACCTTCATAACATTCATGCATGTTTATGTTACTATAGTTTTAAAAAGATGTAAAGTAAGTTCTAGAGTTACAAATATCATGAGTGCAACTCACATACAAAAAGGATACAAATAAGCATGACCAACTCTCTTGCTTAGGTTAGTCTTGACCAGTTAGGACTTTCCTTTTGCCTAGGTTAGCCTCCTAGGTTAGCCTTGACCAGTTAGGACTTTTCTCTTGCCTAGGTTAGCCTTGACCAGTTAGGACTTTTCTTTTGCCTAGGTTAGCCTTGACCTATCAAGACTTCTCCCTAAACTACTAAGTATCTGGTTCTACTTAGACTTTTCACTTACTTCAAGTATTTAGTCAACCTTTACTTGCTTGGACCCTTTTACTAACTTGGTCAACTTATGTTGCTTGTCAAACATTAAAATTATGGAGGATGATTATGCCAACAAAAACTCTTAATATGAGATTAAAATTATGGAGGATGATTATCAAGACTTCTCCCTAAACTACTAAGTCTCTTGCATCCACCAATCTTTTTCATTTGCATTTTTTTCAATAAATTTTTGATCAAACAAAATGTTTGGAAGTGATAGTTGGAACTTTGAACTTCATTAAAGTTCTGTACAGTGGACCTTTTGGAACTAGTGCTTGAATTAAAGAAAACATTTATAATCTTTTTCTATCATAAAAAAGTATCAAAGGAACACCAAGATTCTTCCGAAGCAAACAAAAAAAAAAAAACATTTTACAGAATCGTGTGAGAGAGATTCAGTATTATCAATTTCACGTACCTAAGTTTTAAATTTTCCAAAAATACGTAGCACTTCCCATTTATACCCTTCTTTCTCTCTCTGCATTTAAATTTTTTCTCTATCCATTAAAAAAAAAAAATCACTACTCTAAATTTAAGTTGTCGAATTCAAATCTAAGTACATAAATATATTAAGAAGGCTTGTAGGAGTGCATTTATTTTGATTTGAAGTAATTCGGAGTTCTATTGGTCCATCAACTAATTTAATAGGTTCAAAAGTGGTTGATAGACTTAAAGAACTCTAAATCACTTCAAGCTAAAACTAATATAATCTTACAAGCTTACTTAGTGTAACTATGCCCTCATATTTGAATTTAATAGCGTAGATTGAGAGTAGTTAATTTTTAAACATGCAAAAACATGATAAAACTAATCACAAACTCATTATAAGGTCTTGGACAATAATACTCACTAATCAACACCACCAATGGATTCCTAAAATTCTATTGATTTGAAAAATATATAACTTTTAAATTTTTGAATGGTGTAGAATCTAAATCATTTCAAACCAAAATCACGCTACTCCTGAAATTCTCCTTAATGTATCCATGGCGTTAGGTCTGAATTCAATGATGTAAATTGAGAGCGGTGAATTTTTAAATTTACAAACACTTGATAATATTGTCACAAATTTATTATAAGATCTAGGATAATGAAACTCACTAACATATATCCAACACCACCAATGAGTTCATAAGGCTCCCCTGATTTAAAAAATATTAAACTTTTGATTTTTCGAATGATGTAGGTCTATTAATCAGTTTTATTTGAATTTAGAACTTTGAATCATTTCAAACTAAAACAAATATACTTTTGAAAGCCTCTTTAATATATTGATGCCTTTAAATCTGAATTCAATGACATAAATTAAGAATAGTGAATTTTTGAACGTGTTCATAAAAAAATTGAGCATGGAAAGAACAAATTTGAATGTGAAAAGACAATGAGATGGTGTATTAATAGATAAGCGTTACATGTTTTTAGAATTTTAAAATTTGGGTATGTAAAATGGATAATAGATAAGTGTTACATGTTTTTAGAATTTTAAAATTTGGGTATGTGAAATGGATAATACTGAATCTCACTCACGTGGTTCAGTAAAATGCCAAAAAAAATTAAGATCTCATCCTTATTTCTGGAAGATTCGTATAAATGACATCACGTAGGAATAGGATTTTGCCATCATATATGGATTCCTTTAACCTACATTTTTGAACTTTTTTTCCAACATCTATAGATCCAATTGTTGTCGATTGGTACTCAGTGATACTCTACCAACTCAATTCTTGCAAGCTAAATGGTTTATGATTCCCGAGTCTACAGTTCGCAATCAATAACTAATAGCACAATAGTTCCTTTAAGGAGTGATTTGGATATACCTTTTTTTTCTCTCAACACAACGACTAGCAAAGTGACCCTTCTCCACAAGGGCATCAAGTTAATTAGCTCTTAGGCAGCTTTCAGATCTTTTACCCTTGAACTCCTTCTAACTTTTTGTCTTCGGTTCCCTTTACCCTGGCATTTCTTTTTGTTGTTTTGAAACCGGAAGATGTATTAGTTTGGAACTTAGAACCATGGAAGCTTTTCCAAGACTCTATTGGATATGATTTTGCAAGGCAAAATCAAGGTGCCATCGATCGTTGAAAGTCTGATATGACTTCAAAATCGAAATCTACGTTTCGCGTAGATAAATTTAGACTATTAATTT
>JBAMIE010000044.1:6438167-6452375 GCA_037177295.1 Kaempferia parviflora | reverse complement strand
TTTCTTTCTATGAATCTCTTGAGCATTAAAATTACTATGGTTTATATATATATATATATATAAATTCAAGGAATCTAAAATAAACTCTTTGACTTATTGTTATAGATAGAATGCAACACACTAAAAGTAGTTTGCCAATTTGTTAGTTAGGCTTAGAGCCTTAGACCACAATATAGGAATATAATTGGATAAGTTGATTTCAGTTGAGGCCGAATGGAGGCTTATTTGATTCCACTGCAGTAACTGTGATTTAATCAAGCATAAGGTGTCTTATAAAGCTATTGCGTTTAGGCAAGGTGCATGCACTTTTGCTAAGGTAGTAATGGGTGCTCAAGGACTAGTTTGAGTCGGTTGAGGTGGGATTTGTTTAAACTAAGGTCAGAATTGAAGTTGAGTTAAAGTTGAATTTGCCCGAGGTGTGTGTGGCTCGATCGAGGTGCTTGGCTTGCATTGGGGAGATTTTGGCTCCTTTTGTCTCTCTTGCTCTTACAAAGGCTTGTGCATTGCTCTCTCTGTAAGTCAGTAGGGGCTCTGTCATTATTCTAGTCGGCACTATGGGCATGAATAAGCTACTAAAGATGCCTATTTATAGGCCATGTTAATGAGCGTTGTCTAATGCCCTTATGTTAGGTGTCTTGCTCTAATTAGGCTTGCCTTTTTCATTGTTATTTTGTATTTACATGACCACGATCAAGGTTGTTCACATGGTAAACATCCAAGCACCCAAGACTAAGTGGCTATCAGCTTTACAATCTAAAACATTATCAAGGATTACTTCAAATTATTTTTTTGCTTAGACTTTTTCTGTTCTCTTCTTCCATTCATTTTTTTTCCACCTAGCATGTCAAATATATTCTTGATGTTTTTGTTTGGAAACATAGGCTTATGATTAGGAGACTCAAACCTAATTTTTATTTTTCAGCCATTTCAAACATATATTTGAATTTCTTCAACAAAATGTTTATGTGAAAACAATCTAACAATTTGTTGACAGATTTCTTCCTTTTCAAAAAAAAAAATGATTTTTTTGTACTCTGATTATAATTAATGGATTTCCTAAAAATTTTTATTATATATTTTCCCCTTATTTTGTGGTATTTGACCTCCAAACAAATAGAATGATAATTGAGGAAAATGAGCCTGAGGTTAAAGAAAAAAAAGTCAGCATCACAAAGGGAAATAGTATCACAAATTCTTTGATAAAATAAATCCTTTCTACCCAATCAGAACACCAAACAACTGAGCATCATGCCCAAAGTTGGGCATCAGTCTTATGGGCTATGGGCGAGGGTGTAGCACTAACAGTAATCTTGGAGATGAGGTGCTACAGATGTAATGGATAGGAAGTGGATGATGGAATGATTAGTAGAGTCCCACGACATTATTTTTGCAATAAGGAGTCAATGTATTCAATTCAGCACGTCGCATGGCTTCCTCCCCACCATCATGCATTATCACAAATGTAGCTTTGATGCCATTTGAAATAACCCATGATTTGGTGTCTCAAGTCTTTTATCTTTTTATATTAGCAATATCAGTATTAGATAAACTAAACAATCATATTTAAAATAAGTTTCCTTGCTAAATCTTATTTGCAAATGAGATTGTTCTAATTGCTGAGATATAAACTTACTTGCTGAATATTATTTGTTAATGATATTGTGCTAATTGATAAGAGTATAAATAGAATAAATGCAAATCTTTAATTGTAGGAAAATTCTTTAGAATAATAATAAAATTTAAAACCAATGTTTTGTTCTCAAGATAAAAGGAATATAAATAAAATAATTAACCTATTAGAATGGTATACATTCATTCAAATCAGCTTGATTTTTTAATTTTTGATTCATGTAATATGAGAAGTAATTTTGTGTAACGTACAATTTAAACAACTATTGTTCTGACAACTGTCGAAAGTTTACTATCATGTTGAAAGATCAGTTGAATACAATGTCTGTTTCTGATGCTACCTGTTGAAATGCTTTTATTTGCAGTTGCGGCAGTCTGATATTTCATCTCATTCCTGAGATATCAACTGTATTTCTTACCTTTGTAGGTTTTTCTAACAAAGCACTATAGAAACCGACGACTCCGTGATTCAGAGTTTGTTCTGGATTTTGAAGAAATCTATGTCATTGATTCTAAAACAAAATCAATCACTAGAGCTAAAGTCCTGGTAAGATGCTTTGCCATATTTTTTTCGTCGCACTTACTGTTATTTTCACGGCTAGCTACTGATTTTTCAACCATTGTTAACATCTCTCAAAAATTGAGGTTCTTTTCTAGAAGTAGGACCTGAGTTCCAAATTGTAAAATAAATCTTTAATAGTAACCTAAAGTTTTCTGAACTTGTACACAATTCACAAATCTGGCATATAATCTGGCTACCATATTGCACCTCTTTCAGGGTAGCAGCACATTGTGAAATTATTTGATGAGACTATTTATAGATTTAGTTAAGTCGACCTAAATCTATATTTACATTTGGGAAAAGCAATCCATGATGAATTTGTTACCCTAAGATACATTGAGGTCGATGATTTTACTGATAACATTTCCAATGATCCAACTGGTTAGATGTACATTAATATTAGCACTTTTTATAGGTTAATATATTTTAGCCGCATAATATTCATTCATTTTTTTTTTCAAGTCAGTCAGTGGTCTAGTGTTTTTCTTTGGTTTTATTAAACTGTAAATAACAAAAGGTATCTGTTTAGACTTTATACTAGTTCTTTAGAAGTCGGTTTCTTGAGTTTTGGATCGACCTGAGGATCTTTTCAGGCTTCAATTCAAATGGGTTATGTAGCAAAGTTTTCTTATCTGGGGTCCATATAAACACATTAATATACTTAAACACGAACAGTATTATTCATGTCTTGATGTTTAGGCTATAAGATGACATAATGAGTGTCAGACATTAGCATTTTGCGATAAATATGCATTACTTGTGCACATCCCTTATCTCAGGATTGATCTGAGCTGCCATTATTCCTCACTTCATACTCACCAACAAGGGTTATCCATGTGTTTATATGTATCGAAGCATTGACTCACTTGGCAGGTTAGTGTTCCTGGGGGAAGAAACAGAGATAGGAGGAAGGATCTGCTAATCATTCGTGATGGTGGAAACTCATTCAAAATCATTGATAAGGTGTGTGTATGTATCCAATCCTCTTATGATCTAAGTGACAAAATCAAGACCAAACACTGACCTAACTAGCTATAACTCGGTACCGAATTGATAGCAATGGTAGTTCAATCTAATCATACAAGAAGTTCTAAAACAAATTATTTCAAGAAATTGTAAAACTAGCTCGACCAGTGTGGATCTGAATTGAAAGCACTGATGCTGATGTTCATTTCAGAATGAAAGAGATGATCCCACCGCTGTTATAGAGAGAGAAGAGTGGTTGAAATCGCGGCAAGAAATGGAGAATCACCTCCGAAAGCTCCGAGACTTCAATGTTTCAAATTGGTTCTGATTAGTACAATTCAGGTCCTCTGATGACAAGTCTATGTTGAATTGTTATTGGTCGAGAAAAATGAATATTAGATTCAACATTGTGAAGGCTTCAATGTTTAAAATCATACTTTATTCCTGATCCAACATTTGATATCAATGCGTTCATTGGCAACTGTGTTGTTTATATTTTTAGCTACATAAAAAATGAGAAGAAACAAACTATATAATTCGTTATCCAATTGCTATTCTTGTTCTTTGCCTTTTGTAGAAACTAAAAATCCCAAATTAATTAATGGATTTCGCAGCTATGAACTGCGATCCTGGCAATTACGCGCCGTCATGCTCTGCTTTGTTCTTCGTCGTCGTCGTCATCGTCATCTTATGGGTCACCAGCGCCCTCGTGATCTCGACGCACAACTCCGCATTCCGGCGGGCGAACTCCTCGAATCCCTCCGAGAACACCACCTCCTCCGCCTTGTCCACCACCACCCGCATCGCCCGCTCCTTCAGCATCCCGTCGGAGCATCGCTGCGCGACGTCCAGAGCGTCGAGCGCGTTGACGGCGCGAAGGTCGGTTAGAATCCTCTGCTCGCAGCGCTGCCGGAGGAAGGGGATGTCGTACTTGTCTGCCGCGACGAGCAGGGTGCGCACGGTCGAGCTGGACTCCTGCTCCGGCTGCGGCAGCTGGCCGGAGTAGAGGAACTCGAGCAGGCTCTGCAGCTCGTGGTGCGTGAGCTCGGGGAGAGAGATGGTGTCGCCGGCGGGCGCGGCCTTGCAGTCGTCGGCGAGCAGCATGGTCTTGAAGATTTCGGATTTAGACGCCTGCAGCGATGATCATTTACAAGAGAGAGAGGTAGTGACGATCGAACACACAAAGTAAATCCATTCATAAATCCATCGCACCAGCACAGCTCGATGCGCCGGAATCGGTCGGCCGTCGCCGGCCTTCACCAGGATGTCGGCGTGCATCCCTTCCCGCAGCGCCACCAAACCATCGAGGAAACCCACCTTCTCCTTCATCTCCTCCTCCCTCTCGTGCATCTCCTTCATCTTCTCGAACCCATGCAAAATCCCCTGCGAAAATTTAATTACTCACAATTAACGATCACGATTCATTTCGTCCGTCCAAAAGAAAATCAATCTCCACCCGCCGCTTGCCTTGGCCGGCAGGCACTTAGAGCCGCCGCCGCCGCCGCCGCCGTCGAGTTCATTGAGGAAAGCGATCATGCTCCTGGCGCCGTCGTAGCAGGAGGCGCAGATGCTGTTCCTGGGCGGCCTGTAAACCGACACCATCGGACTACAAATGCAGCAATCCATCTTCAACTCCCTCTCAATCTCTAGCTCCAGCTTCCTCCTTCACGAAATCCATCACCTCACTTTAGTTTCCCTGCCTAGCTCGATTGATTTATAAATTAACATCTGGTTGGCGTGGCGTGGCGTAGCGTAGCGCAGCAGCAACATGAGTTTCGAATGGATCAATGAAAAAATATGCACGATTAATGGAGTTGGAGGAGAATGAATTGAATTGAATTGAATGAATGAATGATTGGGCGAAAGGAGGTTTGAAAGGGACTCTCCAACCTATAGAAGAGGATCAAAAATAAAGAAAAGAGAAGAGGAAAGTGTGAGGCCAAGCACATCGCCATCACTACCTTCCAACTCACAGAAACATTGCACAGAATGGACAAAAGGAGATTAGAGAAGGGAAGAGAAGAGAATTAAGAGAAGAAAAAAAGAAAGAACAGCCTGGTGCAGCAGGTATACGTAGGAAAAATAATATAAAATGTACCGAAGTAAGGATAACAGATGAATAAAGAGTCAGATATGAGAAAGTTGTATCTGATTGAAGTGTCAGCGTGTCGACTGTCATTAGAAAATTTATTATCGTCTATCCAGAGGCTCGTCGACAAAATCCCTCCAAGATCCGACAACCACTCGCGGTGTTGGTAAGTGCACTCCAAGACGAACACCGTCGTACGGACTCAACCTCAGATCGCAAAATACAGTAAGCCTCAGGACACGCAAAATAAAAAATCGTCAAGAGCTCGCTGAAAAATTAGAGCAGGGTGTCGTCCTTAGAAACTTGCATCCACGACCCTTTTATAGATCCGAAGAGGCAGAGGCAACGTCGCTTCGCGTTGAATCGTCGCGGCTACTTCGCGTGAGGAGTCGTTGGCGCTTCAACTGAGATGCGGCTTCTCCTAAAAAAATAATAATAAATAAATAATAAATAATAAATAAAAAAAAAATCCAAAATAAGATTTGGTAAATCTGGGGTTTTGCACCCTGCACACGATAACCGCGTGCATCACATTTGTTTTATGGATTTCTAGCATAGACCTTTCGAAACTACCTGGTTTGGGCTTGGCCCATGTATACGTATAGATCCCTTCAACATTTCTAAGTAAGATTAGAAGGACCTTATATACGATCTTCAAACTCTCTTAGTTTACCAATATAAAACTAAACACACATATATTACCAAATCAAAATTATTTGAATTTTTAAAATAAAAATCAACAGCATCTACACGTACGCACAGAATTAAAGAATTTAGAGCAGTCCAATCATGGAGAAGCTGGTTGGCCACACTCGAATTCTGATTCCCAGTCGAGTTGAGTTCTGATTGCTCGATCGACGCTTTCATTTTTGTTCGGTGGGGGGCCAATTTTGGTCGTTGTCGGATCAAAATCGAGTGGTCGATCGCCGACAGGGCGGGTGGCTTTCTTTCTTTAGTTGGAAGTTGGAACATCAAATTTGTCTGCGGGCGGGCATCGTTAGATGAATAGTCTTATCTATTTTCAATTATTGCGTCGAATTAATAATGATTATTCGGTTATTTATACATGTCAATTTGTTTCGAATTATTTTCAATAATCGTATCTATTTTCAAAGGGACTAACCGGCTGTTCTCTTTTATCCTACATTCCACCAAATCTAAATATATTATATATGGGTGGTGTTATGCTGTGCACCATCCTATCCGTGCCCCTTGCACGACATAGACACGATGGCCAAGTGGTTTTGTTGATCGGACGCTGCCACGTGAGCAGCGTGTCTCGTGTAGGAACACCTCCGATTGAAAATTTTATCTAATCGATGTTTTTTTTCTCTCTCTCTTTCTCTTTGAAAATGCTCCTTATTCATTTATAAACATCACTTTATCTCCTTCTCGTCGGTGAACTTGATGTTTCTCGATCTCTATTAAAGATTAAAGATTGAAGATTGAAGATTTAGAGGTTAAAAATTAAATTTTATGGTCAAGACTTGATAAATTGGAGAAGACCACTAAAAATAGAATAAATTAGGTTAAAAGGTCATACAAGGAACATTTAGGGTTATATAGGCAATAACCATCCAAAGGTAAGAAAAGTTTGAGATACAAACATAAATCCAATAAGAGTATGTCTTTATACCATAGAGTTCTATATAATTATGAAACGAATTTTAGGTCGGGAGTAAAGTCAAGGTTATAAGGGAGGTTATCCGATCCCTAATATTGATCTTGATGAAGCTAGCTACAATGACTAAAGTTTATAAGAAGTCTAGAAAAGTTTTTCGAAAGGTGTGTGGGGAGATTATCTCTAGTGAATATTTATTACACCGTACCCAACAAGCTTCATATTGAATTTCTAAGAGTGTGATCATTTAATATTAAATATGTATAGGGTGTGTCAATTTAGATTGGAAAGGTAGTTAACCTAATCATGGTAAAATTGACATTTTAAGATGATATCATGAAAAATGAAATTTTAGATATTATCTCAGAGAATTTTATAGCGTGTCAATAGATTGAGTTCTTAAGTTGATTAAAATTGGCATGTGCATGATAGAATAGAATTCAAAAGTGTGTCAAATTTAAAATTTTGGATACATTCGAGAGAGTTTACTTCATTTATGTTAAATTTTATCTTTGACATAGTAATTAGATGGTGACACTTAGATTAAAAATCTAAGTATCTTTACATTTTAATACTATTTATGCTTATTATGTTTATGTGCAATGATACATGTCATGACATCATGTCATATATAGTTGTATGTTACGTTCCTTAAATCTTACCATTATATTTATTTGATACATGATTTTTAAGAGTGGCTTACCATACATGCATCATTTAAGTATGTTAATTTCTTGTCCCGTTGGTGCGATGATAAGAGGCAGGTATACTCAAATAACTAAAGTTCAATTCTCATATAGGATACACTTACGATGATTAAATTGCTAGTGAAGCTGGAACACCAAGTGATGAGCCACCATGCTTTTTAGATTTACTTAGTCATCAAAATGTGAGATCAGTCTACTCTAAAACTAGTCGAGTTATAAGATCTATATACTTGGTTGTGTGTGTATATATATTTTGAAAAGTATGCATTTGATGAATGTGGTATTCATTTTTATGCATTGATTTATTTTCTTGTAATTAACAATAAATATGACATTAATTGACATCGGTAAATTGTCAAGATAGATATGCATCATCTTTTAATTTAAGGAACAAACTGTTTTAATATCATAAGAATAATAGATTAATTTATATGTGTATTAAGACATATTAGGATATTAGGATGAGCTAAATTCAAAGTATTAATATAGTACATGAGCTAAGTTTAAGCTTTGTCAAAACATATGAATTTTACATTCTCAATTACGAGGAAAACTAATGAACATTGGAAAATTAATTATATATTTTAGTAAATATGAAAGTCGAATGTGTATTATTTTAGGTATTATGAAAATGTGATTAAGCAGTAAATTTCCGAAAAACGCGTATACATAAGCATATGCAGCATAAGAGTCATTTATAATTTGGCGGGAAATGGTCGCCGCTGTCCCCGCCGTCTCCGGCCCAGAATCTTTCGCCTCCTCTGCCTCCGACTTTGAGCGTCTCCTCCTCCTAACTCGACGACGCAACCTGCCCAAGCCCATCCATGCCCGCGCCCTCCGCCTCGGCCTCTCCCATAACTCACACCTCCTCTGTCTTCTCCTCGCCTCCTACTTCGATGTCGGTCAATCCTCCCACGCTCTCCTCCTCTTCCGCGCCGCCCATCAATCCCACAACATCTTTCTCTGGAACACCGTTGTTAGAGGCCTCGTCTCCGCCCAACAAATGGAAGACGCCGTCCGTTCCTTCGCCCTCATGAGGCAGGAAGGCCCATCGCCCGACAACTTCACGGTGCCATTAGTCCTCAAGGCCTGCGCAAGGCTTCTGCACGCTGAACTTGGAATGCAGATACATGCTCACATTCTAAAAGCGGGGCTTGAGGAAGATGTTTTCGTTAAGACGAGTTTGATCTCCTTTTACGGAAGGTGTGGCTTCCGGGATTACGCCGAGAGGCTGTTCGAGGAAATGCCTGTTAGAAATGTTGTTTCTTGGACTTCGATTATCAGCGTGTATCTTACTGATGGGAGGCTAGAGGAGGCCATTAGCATGTTCAGAAGGTTGTTGTCTGCGGGTTTAGCACCGGATAGTTTTACTTTGGTCAGGATACTGACTGCTTGTTCACAGTTAGGGGACTCAAAGACTGGGGAATGGATTCATAGATTCGTGGAAGACCATGAATTGAACAAGAATTTGTTTGTTGCCACTTCACTGCTGAACATGTATGCTAAATTTGGAAGCATGAACAAGGCTCGAGTTGTATTTGATGAGATGGTGGAAAAAGATGTTGTGTGCTGGAGTGCAATGATTTGTGGGTATTCATCTAATGGGCTTCCTCGAGAGGCCTTAGACCTGTTTTCAAAAATGCAAACTGCCAACCTCATTCCCGATTGCTATACCATGGTTGGAGTGCTTTCAGCCTGTGCCAGATTGGGAGCTCTTGAACTAGGCAGACAAGTAAGTCAATTAATGGATGAAAAGGACTTCCTTATGAACCCTGTATTAGGGACAGCATTGATCGATATGTATACAAAATGTGGAAGTATTACTCAAGCTTGGAGTATCTTTAAGTGGATGGTGGAAAAAGACCTTATAGTTTGGAATGCAATGATTTCTGGCCTTGCTATGACTGGACATGGGAAGCTGTCATTTGGTCTTTTCACTCAACTTGAGAAGATGGGAATTCAACCTGATGAGAACACTTTCATTGGACTGCTTTGCAGCTGTTCACATACTGGGTTAGTGGACGATGGCAAGCGATTTTTCAATAGCATAAGCAGCATCTACTCTTTGAAACCCAGAGTCGAGCACTATGGTTGTATGGTTGATCTGTTCTGTCGTGCAGGTTTGCTAGAGGTGGCATATCAGTTGATCAATGAAATGCCTATGGAGGCTAATGCTGTTGTCTGGGGAGCCATGCTTGGTGGCTGCAAGCTGCATCGTGACACTAAAATGGCTGAGCATGTGTTGAAGAAACTTATTTACTTAGAGCCTGAAAACTCTGGGAACTATGTTTTGCTATCCAATATATATTCAGCAAATGGGAGATGGGATAACTCTGCAAAGTTGAGGTTGCTCATGAAAGAAAAAGGAATACAAAAGACACCTGGTTGTAGTTGGGTTGAGTTGAAAGGCATCATACATGAGTTCCATGTAGGGGATACATCACATCCACTGGCCAAAGAAATTTATTTTAAGCTTGATGAGTTGGATAAGAAGTTAAAAGAAAAGGGGTTCATGCCAACAACAGAAGTAGTTCTCTTTGACATAGAAGAGGAAGAGAAAGAGCTTTCAGTTGGACATCATAGTGAAAAGTTGGCAATTGCTTTTTGTCTAATCAGTACAGAACTTGAAGACACAATCAGAGTGGTGAAAAACCTCCGCATATGCAACGATTGTCATGCGGCAATTAAACTCATATCAGATATCACCAAACGTGAGATAGTAATTCGAGACAATAACAGATTCCACTGTTTTAAAGATGGTTCCTGTTCTTGTAATGATTATTGGTAAAATAACATAATCTTATTGATATTTAAGACAAGGGGTTAAAAGATAGAAATTACTGAGCTACTATAAATCATGATGTCAACTAATTTCTTGTTTTCTTTCCTTGTCGATTGATGTACCTGAACATATGAAGTTACTTGTTTTTTTTTTTTAAAAAAGAGGGTGCAGCTATTACAGCTCGATTGATTCTTCAAAAAACATATTAGATTGAGCACAATATGAAAATAAACTGTGTTCAGTAGTCAGGTGATTGTTTCTTCTATGTATCTACTGTAGAAAAGCTATGATAATGCATTCTTTCTTTTGTGAGATCCCCTCGTTGTTTAATAAATGATGCCTTTAATCAAATTTTCTTATTGTGGTTTATAGATATTCGGACCACACTGTCCCTAGCTTCACTTTCATGGGATTTTTTGTTCACAAAAGATGTAGAGCATAATAGAATGAATAATTTATTTCAAGTGAATTGGTTTATGAAGCACACATCTATTGTTTATTGGAATGTAAAGGTTCGAACTAATTAATAGCTTCTTCACCATGTTCTTTTTAGACTCCATATATCACTATTCACTAAACATAAGTTGTGCTACATAGTTTCACTGAGGATTAGAAGCCAATATGTTTATTATGTAGCAGAAATCTGAAAGATTAATAAAAACCAGAACATGTCCAGCTCAAGATTTAAAGGTGGTGGCAGTTGTATGAAGGTTTGTCAGACTTCCATTAATGAATTTATCAAGCATCACCAATTAATCTATTTTTATCAAGTAGCATAGATCAGTGGTGATGATATTAGTAGCCCTTTATTTTCTTGCCAAAGTTTAGCTATTTGAAGTTGAAGCCTTCTACTAATCACACTCGCTGAAATTGAATTTTTGAGGAATCACTTGATGTTTGCAGTTCAGTTCTGTGTCTCCTATGCTACTTTCATGTAATCTTCTACTTCTGCAGATGTTATTGATGGATATTAAGTACTTGTATGGTTTCTCTTCTAATAAAGGATTCTCACAAGATTTGTCCACAATATTAAGAAGATGATTCATTTGGAAGAGGAAAAGATCCACCACCCCACTCGTCAAGTACGGAAATGGTACCTTCCAGCTGAGTCATCTTTTTGGTAAAATATTTCTATAATGCTTAACTATATTCTTACGAGACTAATTGATATTTAGTACTGTCAGCTTAAACTTGGTTTCAGTCGGCATGTATTCTTTATTAGTTCACATACAAAGAATTTAGTGTGACAGCTAATTCGAGTTTTATTATATCATAATCAAGTAATTATTGTCTGTTGGTAATAAGATTCTGCACTACGTCGTAGCTTCCAAGTTATAAATTTTAAATTAACTAGAAACTAGTCAAAATAGCTGTAGCTGGCAACTCTTATTAGTAAATTTTCCCCCTCTGATCTATCTATTGCAGTTACTCTAATTCCTAACCACATGGTGTCTAGGTATTGTTTGCTCACTAAAGTTGAAGTATAAAAAAGAATGAACAATTTCTTTCCTATCTACTGCAATGTTAGCTCGTAATTGGATGAGTACAAGTCTAACTTTGGAGGTTGGTGATGTTCAGTAATCTACAACTTATGCTGTAGTAGTTCAACTTAAACTGGATCATATAGGTCGACGCCTGAGGTGGAAGTCACATGGGTCGAGGTGGTTTAGGACCTTTAGGACTCATTTGAGGTGGGACTTTGCTCTGCTCAGTTTGGAAGGTACGAGCAAGCTGTGGTTCTTCCTTTATTATATCTTCTACGATAGGACACTTCCTATATGATATATATTCCTATTCAACTAATCGCTTGGTACTACTTATATCCAATACCCTGTCTTCTATCTATCTACTAACACTCCAACTAAACAAACATAAATGCTGGCGATATACATTGTGCCAACTAAGAAGAAGTAAATGAAGATATTAAGTATTTTGTTATTCCTCTCGGCAATATCTTACAATCAGTACAGTCAGTACTGGCTGAAGCATGCTACGGATATGAACTCTTAAATGTGGTCCATATATACATTTATTTTCGCATTGATTATTCTCCCAGCTATATCCATTCATGGCATGTGCTATTATGAATTGAAGCCCACACTTGCCAGCTGTTTGTTCTACTAAAATTATTTTTGGCTTAAGATGGGGCACACGTGGCTATCAAGAACTGACCACACGTGTCCTATGTTCACATGGTTTGTGCTAAGAGCAGATCTAGAGAGTGATGGTTAGATTCCTATATTCCAGTTTTTGTTCCCTTGTCTATGATGGTTAGATTCCTATAGATATATATTGATAGCGCGTCCATATGCCTAATCATCTTTTTTATCTTTCTCATCTGTTAGCTTTATATCCCAATTAATTCTAATATACTTGTTCACTCAAAAAAAAAAAAAAAAAAAAGATTAAATTATTTAAGAATTATTATATGGGTGTGCTTTCAACAATATTCTTAACCTCTTCATTTATCTATTAGGTGTTGGTGCAATAATACTCTAGCTTGATCAAAGTAATTTGATGTTTGGTCAAAGACATATTTGGTTTAAGTGTTTAAGCTAGACCAACATGGAATGGATATTGGAGAAGTGTGACAAATATTGGCATTGAAGAAGTTCAACGAGTGTTGATAATGGATGAGTTCAATAAGTGTTGACAATGAATAAAATTCAATAGGTATTGGTATTAGAGAAGTCCAATAGTGTTGATATTAGAGAGTTCAATATGTGTTGGATGTTTGACAAGAGAAAATCTTTGTAGATCAAGATTGACCAATACTAAGTAGACGAGGAAGTTATAGCAGCAAGGTCTTTTAGCAAGCGAAAATCAGTCAACTTCGTAAATTTTCAATTGACTGGTGGAGCACAGAATAGCAGACTACTAGTAGAATTTGAAGACTATAAGAAGGAAAACAAAGAGGAGGTTTTGACAACCAAGATAAGCACTAAAAAGGTAATGCATGCGAATGAAAGCAGTACAAAAGAGAGCTTTAAGATTGTATTATTTTCTTATAGTATTCTAATTATCTTCTTGTTCTTATCTTGTAAGTAAAGTTATAAGAGATTTCTCCGCCTCTAAAAGATTTTAAGGAAAAAATAGAGATTCTAAGAGTGATTCATCAATAAATTATAGATCATAGAGTAGGAACCGAAGGTTCCAAAGCACCTAAAATGTTTTATAGACTTAAGCAAGCGATTTCAATGAACAAGTATTTATCCCCTAGCTTCACCATCAATCCAACACCACGTTATGCCATGTATCATTTGTCAAAGATGCTTCCACCACCACCATCTTGATCAACTTCCCCTTTCCAATGAGAAAACAACTGAGCAACTAAGTAAAAGATGAGGCTGGTTAATGATGATTAGGCATACCCACACATCTCATGTTTGTTTCAAAAGCTCATGACAAATTTGTCACAAGTGGTACAGACTATGAGAATCACTAGTAGCAATTGACCCCATTCTTTATTACTGCAGTAGCAAAATAGTAAACAAACATGACTTCTCTAACTACTTGATTCCTGTTCCTTCTGTCAAGTCTCCCTATGTTCTATCTAATCTAAACACAAGATTACTAGTGTCAGCTTACAAAGTAGGCACTCCCTGATACTGAGAATTTAGGTTGTAATCAACTGACAGATACCTTCAGAATTATTATGTCACTTGGATCGACCAGGAAGGATCCAAATTAGCTGCATTAAATGAAAATTTTGGATATTGACATTTTCACCTCTTTAAAGTTTCTGAAATGTACAGTTGAAGAATCAAAAGTGGTCTCGTGTTCTCTTTCACTTCTCACTGTTAATTTTACTTAATTGAGAAGATGAACCTGAAAACTAAACGCAAGATCTGC
>JBAMIE010000044.1:6353224-6366914 GCA_037177295.1 Kaempferia parviflora | reverse complement strand
TTGTAGTTGGCCAACCTATGAAAAGGTTATTGTATATTTTTTTATCTAGATATAACTTGTACTCATTGCAACAATACTACTAACATCCCACTTAGTCATATCTAGGACACAAAAAATGTCTAACACAAGAATTAACCAGTCGAGTCATTAAATTTAGAGTTACTATCCGATGTTATGGAAATTTTCTATCAGTTATTAGGGTAAATCAGAAAGTGTTCGCGACGAGCGTCTAGAAGCCCAACATCCCTTATTTACACGTCTCGTTTGGAGGAAAAATCCCTACAAATATACTATAGTTGAGAATCAAACTTTGAATATCTGGGTGATAATTAAACACCCTTTCACCATAGGTCCGGGGACGGGGTTAACAAAATTGATAATTTTTTGATAATTTTACCAATTACATTTCATCACTTCAATTGCAAGGCAGTTGGCAAAGGCAACCTGTGCAAGGACATTCTCTTTATTCCACTATTTAATTCCTGACCACTTTTCAATTTAATTCGTAAAATTTAAACCTAAAATATTTTATAAATTTCTTCGAATCTCATCTTAAACTATAACTTCGAAGGACTTCAACATATCAAAATTAATCCAAACCATAATTAAAATTAATATTGTTTGAACTTTTTTTTTTTATATATATTTTATTAGCAAGAAAGCCACTTCCAGATAAGCTTAAACTAGACCACAATAAAAAATATACTAAATATTATGATAATAAAAATAATAAACACTATTTTATTTTATTTTTCCTTTTAAAAAATATACTAAATATTTTATTATTTGTATTTAAAAATGGTGTGCTTATTGGTGGGTATATCAGTATATGCCATTTTGAACGAGTGTTCTTCATCCTCTGTTCTTCAGGACGAAGCTCGAAGTATGCGACTCCCTTGGCTGCTGTTCCTGCACCTATCACTTCTTCCATCGGCTTCCGCCGCCGGAGTCCGTCCCCCGCCACTTTTCTCAAACTTCTTCTTAATCTAATATTTACTTCTTACTCTGTTCCTCTGTTTACCGCGAAGCTCGGCGGCACCTGCTTGTCTAATAGAAACTGCGGCGCCGGCTTACACTGCGAGACTTGCCTAGCGAGCCGAGACGTCCGGCTGAGGTGCACCCGGGTCAACCCCTCCGATCCCAAATCCAAGGTCCTCCTCCTCCTCCTCCTTTCTCACCCGGCTGCTGCAGCTAGCGACTGAATTAGTGGTGTGCGATGGATGGAACAGGGGACCGGGCTGCCCTTCAACAGCTACTCGTGGCTGACGACTCACAACTCGTTCGCAAGACTCGGCCAGAAATCGCTCACCGGAACGCCCATACTCACCCCGGAGAACCAGCAGGACTCCATCACCGACCAGCTCAACGTAAGCTACTACCACCAACCATCACCCCCTTTTCCATTTCATTTCTCCTCCCCTCCAAGTAAACGCAGCATAGAATATGTAGCATTAATGGAACTCGTCATACTTTATTGATATCAATTATTGCAGGCATGCCTAGCAGAATAGTCATTCTTCCTTCTCAGCAACTTCCTTGTAGTGGATTATTTTAGATGTCTACTTCTGTGTGTGAAAGAAAGAAAGAAAGAAAGAGAAACTTAAAGGATTTGTATTGATAGATTAGGTTGTCTTGAAGAAAAAACAAGTCTTTTTTAATGGATAAAAGTTAAGCTTGAAGACTCATGTATGTCCACTAGATAATTCACAATTGAGAAACAAGGTAGCTTTCAAGGGAAGTCCTTTTTTGACATTGACAAACCTTGAACTTTTCTGTGCCTTCACTGAACTTTATCATACAAGAGTTCATTCCTTGAATAAGATGTGGCAGTTAAAGAAGGAATAAGACTGGCACCAGGAATCTCTTCTTTAGTTCTGTAAAGTATCAAAGAAGTTCCATTTATATAGTTCGAGAGACTAGATGGGGAATCACATGATCTTATTCAAGAAGGATGAGTAGGAATGTGTAGAAAGCCAACTCATGCTGACCATAAATTAGTTGTATTTGTTAGGATTTCTGAATGTTCAATACATGCATTTAGATTTCTCTTCATGACATGTTAATGAGCTTCTTTTTCACCATTGCTTAGTTTCAGATTGCAAAATTCGTATGGACATTGCATCGGAAGGGCCGAAATTCACTTGTGTAGAAAGCTATATTTAGATGTCATAGATTAATTACTATTCTCACTAGGGGTAATGGTACATCGGCATTGTGCCTTCTCAGTTTCCTAGGCATCTAAGATTCAACTCTTAGCTTTGACAAATTAACAGATGAATTTTCCTTAAGGACTGATGGGTTGCCAGTTGTGAGTGCTTTCTGATTTACTATGGTGGCCGGTAGGAAACTTTCGCGAGGCTTGGTCACCCCAGGATTAGTCGAGTAAGCTAGATACTTGGTGTCAACTATAAAAAATAAAAAGAAAAAAAAAGTAAAGGTAGTTATTTCATATTTCCAAATGGATTGATCTTTCGAAGAGACCTTCAGATGAACAGGTGAAGCAAAGTGAATCTATTGCTGTTAAATCATTATGAATAGATGAACTTGAAGTAAGGTGTGATAACCTACTGCGGTTAAATCACTATGAATTACTAGGAAACAGTACTAATTTATAGAAGGCTTTTTATCTTCTTTTCTTGGACTTTGATGATCTTATTTCTGTCAAAAGTTACATGCATTCGATCTTCTCACATTGTGTAATTGGTGACATGAGTACAGAATGGTGTTAGGGGATTGATGCTGGATATGTATGACTACGAGAACGATATTTGGTTGTGTCATTCATTTGGTGGAAACTGTTACAACTTCACTGCCTTTGTAAGCTCCAATTGTTACTCGATGCGATAAGTTCTTTGTTTTATAGAGGTCATTTTGCATCCTTTTTACTCATACTAAAGCATTGCCTGTGCAGCAACCTGCCATTAATGTACTCAAGGAAATTCAAATGTTTCTGCAAGTAAACCCTTCAGAGGTCATAACAATATTTATCGAAGACTATGTAACATCTCCTAAGGGCCTTACAAGAGTTTTCAATGCTTCTGGACTGATGAAGTATTGGTTCCCAGTTTCAAGGATGCCTAAGAATGGTGGGAATTGGCCATTGCTAAGCGACATGATCACAAGAAATCAGCGACTGCTTGTGTTCACATCAAAATCAAGCAAAGAGGCATCTGAGGAAATCGCATACGAGTGGAGATATGTTGTCGAAAATCAATGTGAGGAGGAATTGCTATTCAACCTACTTTTTATCAATTCTTGCGTTGCCATAATATGCTCTCAATTATGCTTCAAGTTTTGCAGATGGAGATGAAGGAATGAAATTGGGTTATTGCCCGAACCGCGCTGAGTCTTTGTTTATGAACTCATCATCAAGATCACTTGTTCTGATGAACTACTTCCCCTCGCTTCCTAACGTAGCAACCGCCTGCAAGCACAACTCAGCACCACTTGTGAGCATGATGAACACATGCCACAACTTGTCGGCCAACCGCTGGCCTAACTTCATTGCGGTCGACTTCTACAAGGTCAGTGGTTCTTGTTAATTTCTCATGATTTTACAGTAGATTACTGGCACATTCTGAGTTGTGTTCCAGAGAAGTAATAGAGGTGGAGCCCCAGAAGCTACTGACATAGCAAATGGTCACCTTCTTTGTGGATGCAGTGATATAGCCTTCTGCAAAGTAAGTAACATATTTACTGAAAGATACTAAGGATGAAAAGGTGTTTATAACAGGTGTTGATTGCAATATACTAAAAATGATCTTCTCTAACAGGTTAATGCTTCATTTGGTCAATGCGATGTTCCACCAAAAGCTGGTGCTGCAGAAACATCATCTGCCAAAGCATCAAATGTACAAATCCTTTCAAGCCAGTTCCAACATCATTGGATGCTAAGAATCATGTTGGGCTTATGGTTCTTTCTGTAAGTAGTCATGTGCTCTTTTGTTACCTCAGCCAACACAAAATGTTTTTGGCTTTCAGAAACAATTTGTTCTCGTTCCCATGTCTAGTTTATAGTGGCAGAATGTTGATACAGACATACAGTGTTAGTGACCAGATGTTTTAATATCATTGTTGATGTCAGTGAATGTGCAAGATTAAGCAAACTGTATAAGTTTCTATCCTTCTAGTATGTGAAACAAGGACAAAATAAAGACTTAAACGAAGAACACAGAAATAGAACATACAATTGAGAGCAAAATTATTAGTATGATCAAGTGTTTACAGTGTTAAAAATTTAAACTAGGATAAAAATATCTAGTTCTACTGTTTCAACTTAGCCTTTTAACTTGCTTGTCACACCTTTTGAAATATGCACAAGTATGTATAATATGTTGGGACCGTTGGCGTCCCTAGAGGGGGTGGTGAATAGCGATTCACTTCGACTAGTCTACAAAATGGTAATGTGCAGTGGAAATAAACACAAGAATAAAAAAGCGCAAGCACAACAAACTATTTGTATGTGATTCGGAACCTCCAGTTTCTTCATGTCCTAGCATCCTAGCGATAGCACTACTATCTTTTCTCCTTGGATAGCTTTTGGAGGCGGAGAAACCTCTTACACACCTGTTCTTTTACAAGCAACACAGACAAATACAAAGATACAATAGAGAATAAGAAAATGAAACACTTTACGACAATCAATCTTTGCTTTGAGTTCTTTTGATTGCTTTGGATTGCCTCTTGAAGGTCTCCAATGCAGTAGTACTTTCCCTTTAAAAATCCCCAAAACTGATGTTGAAATCTTTCACGAAACCTTCTTTAATAGGCTTCAAGTCGTAGCAAGAAAACACCCAATAGTCGACTGCTAGCTCCCATTAGTCGATTGCTCCGGTCAAAAACGAACGTTGCTCCAGCCAACAGATTTATTGAGCTCAGCATAAGGGACAACAATTGACTAATCCTCTCCATCAATCCACTAATGACAATTAGTTGAGTTCTAGAAATTTGTTTGCTTCAACAATGTCATAACAGATTGCCTCCATCAATCAACTGATGATGATCAATAGAGTTCCCGAATAAATCCAGAAACTTTTTGTTCACTGCAATAGTGCCATCAGTTGACTGATGAATCACAACAATCAACTGATCACAACATAAACCCCCTTAAATCCCTTAAACCTCGTATTCATAGTTTAGAAGTTCATTATAGTCGATTATTATTCCATAGCAGTTGATTGATACATCTGTTTCAGCCTTAGCAAGGTTGAATTCTCACCTTGTCTAATATCCTGTTGATCTCAGCCTACTAGGACTTCTGATCCTTTTCCAAGCATTAGTTCAACCTTGGCATGTAGATTTCCTTTACCTTGCATTCGGTCAACCTTGACCTATCGGGAATTCATTATTACCTAGCATCCGATTAAACTTGGCTCGTCCGGACTTCACCATTGCCTAATATCGTGTCAACCTTGATTTTCTAGAACTTCTCGTCTTGTGCCTAACATCCTGTCCTTCGTGACCTATCAGGACTTTACTTCTCGTGCCTAACATCCGGTCCTCCATGACATATGACATGTGAGTACTTCACTTCTCGTGCCTAACATCTGATCCATAACCTGTCGGACTCCACTTCCACATGCTTAATATCTAGTCCTCCATGACTTATTAGTGTTGGGGTTGCAAGGTTGCAAACATAGAGCAAAACCATGAGGGCTTAGGCCCAAAGTGGATAATATCATACCATTATGGAGATATCTAAAATTCTTTTGGACCCAACAATTAGGACTTCTATCTCCATATAACTAATATTCGGTCCTTCCTAAGTGTTCGATCAATCTTTACCTACTTGGACTTTATGTCTCATGCCAAGTGTTTGGTTCTCCGTGACCGACTTAGACTTTGTTTCTCATGCCAAATGTCTAATCCTCCATGACCCACTTGGATTTCGGCCTTGTCAATCCTTGTTGGACTTTCAACCGCTAAATGTTCAATCAACTGTGACTCACTTGGATTTCTCCACTATCAAGTATCCGATCAATCTCGGCTTACTTGACTTTTCGCTCAACCATCCACATCCAAACCAATCTTGGTCAACCTTGACTCGAGGTCAATTGCACCAACAATCTCCCTCTCCAATAATCTCCTTTTTTTCTTAACATTTAGACTTCAATTTTGTTGGATGCTTAAATAATAGGGGTCCACCTAGAGGGGTTATATAATCGAAAAACGTCAAATTGACGATAATCACTTCCATTATAGAGGTAGAGTTTATAGCCTACCATGATGCTTCCAACCACAGGAAATGGATGTAGAACCTTATTACAGGATTACAAATCTTTGGGGCCATTGATAGACCATTGAGAATCAATCGTGATAATAAAGTTGTAGAATCGTATTCTAAGAATAATCGTATTTTAAGAATAATCGTAGTTCATCGAAGTCTAAACACATCGATATAAAGTTCCTCGCAATTAAATAAATGATTCAGAGGTGGTCAAATTATGATAAAGCATATAAGAATAGATTCTATGTTAGCAGATCCGCTCATCAAAGACTTGTTACCGAAGGTGTTTTATCAACATGTGTTGAATATGGAGGTTTTTTCTTTTGATGAAGTACTCATTTCTTATGAATATATATTTTAGTGTAATGTTCTATATTAATTAACGCGTGTATTTTTGACTTATTGTATGTACTAAAGTGTTTAAATGTGTATAAAGTTTTGACTTTTGACATAAAGACATCATGATTTACTACTACAGTTTTACATATGGTATTTGTAAATATAATGTAGGACTCAATTTTAAGTCATAAGATTGAATCATAGTTTACATCTACAATTTCGCATATGGTTTTAATAAACATGATTCAGACCCGGTTTGGGTCATAACGACTCTTGAGAATGGATATGTACAGATCATATTTCATATCATTCTTATATTATACATTCACATTAGATTTATGCCTTTAATGAGATTAGTATTATGATTATTATTGAATCTTGTTATAGTTATAGTAACTCTGATTTCTTTAGTCATGTACTAATTGAATTAATAGACCAGATTGTTTAAAAATGTATTTAACTCATAAAATTTTGACATGTTGAGCTCAACTAAGGTGTTGCATACTATATACGGTATCACGTATAGTTCAAGTGAGAGATTGAAGAATTGAGTCTCCATAAGGTGGGCTAATACGAGGTTAATAATAGCATAATCATTTTGTCAATAAGAAAATTAAACCCTAATTGAGTGATTTAGTGTGACATTATTAGATATGGATCCAATAGTCAAGTTACGTTAATCTTAATGAGATGTTAACAAGTTATTTCGACTAGCTTACTATAAATGACAAACTAACTCGTAAGTATTATTTTGAGATATTTAAACCACCCTTCGTGAATATATCTTCTATAAAATTCAATACATTTGTGACAATAAATGTATTGTAGATACTCATACTATCATTGTAGAAATCCATCTACAAGGATAAAATACTATTGCAAAGTTCATCATTATAACGTTTATCATAAAAGACCTTGCAACCGCCAAAGAACATTGTCACAGGGTTGCAATAGATGTCATTGTCGCGACGGTAATAATTTGCAACGATATTATGTGATGACATAAGATTGTTACTAATGTTGACTTCACTTCTCTGTTATAAAGTCACATTTGCAACAGTTAATGACTTCTATAAATGTCGTAGCAAATACTATTTGCACCAAGTCATGTTTACATTTTATCATAATTCTTTTTTTTTAAAAGGCCTATTGTAAAACCTATTGTACCAAGCATGTTTACCATAAAAGACAGAATAAGATCAAGTTTAATACACAGGAGGTCAGCCCTATCTACCTAACATGCAAGGGCTTCTACTCCCATCCCAAACACTAATCTTCTTCCATGTCAAGCACTAGTAAAAATGAAAAAATAAAAAATTCTACCAGGATCAGATACCCCAAAAGAATGCAGCCACACACCTCACTTCCTCTTCTTTGTTGGTGGTGCTGTAGCTCCTCATCTTCATCTTCTTCTTCTTCTTCATCATCATCATCATCATCATCATCATCATCATCATCACTTCCACCTTCACCATTGGCCTCGGTTTCATCTTCTCCATCTCCTTCATCATCGCCTCCATCGTCCTCTGGATCATCCCTACCCCTAAACAACAATAAAAAAAATAGTTAACCAAGTCAGGTAACGTTGAATTTGAGCAACCGGTCCGGTCTTACAAAAATTTTCCACCAGCCACCAACATAGAAAGTTTGGAAAAAGTAGAAGCTTCATACTCTGGTAACCATAAAATATGGTCCTCAACAATCATTGCTTGCTGCCATCTCTCCTGTCTAAGCAAATTGGACCCACCCCTAAAAAAAAAAATATTAACCAAGTCAGATAATATCGAATCCGAACCTAAATTATTTCTAAATTCATTTATTTCATATAAGAAAGAATAGATAACAAATGATTTGGTATGAAAATGTGTTACCTAAAATAAGGGGTGAGGGAATCCTTGATGCCATCGTCATCCCAATCCAAATTGTCCCACCAATTTGGACCACCTTGAATCTCTTTTAATCTGTTCTTCACTGTTTCTGCTCCAAATGGTAATTTTTTGAGCCTTGGGCAATAGCTCACAGATATATATTCCAAGTAGAGAAAATGGAGTGGTTGGTGTGCAATGCATTGCAGATTATCCATTTTAGACAAACTCAACATCTTGATGCCAAAACTAGAATTGGAATCCCCAACATTACTTATTATTTCTTCCATTCTCTCACAATTTAGTATGCTTAGAAGATTAAGGCATGGCAGTTGTAGAACCCAAGAAACATCCTTCAACTTGTAGCAATTAGAAATGTATAGGTCGCGAAGGTTGTTGAACCCAACTCCATCCAACCAATTGATTTTCAATTGGTGTAGAAATTTAAAATTGAGAGTCTTCAAACATTTGAAACTTGATTCGCAGTCCTTGCTTGCATTCACCATTACTTGATCTCCCTTCCAGACATTTGAAATAGTTAGACACTCGAGGTTGTCAGTTACTCTAAGACTCCATTGTAACATCTGAAATTTTGAACTGAATCCGCTCATAGCGAGGTTCCTTACCGAGACATTTGGTAACATGTTCAGTCTTTTGAGGTCAGTTACAAAAATGGAAATTTCCAGACTTAATTGGTGGTGTCCTCTGAAATGTACCAACTCATCCCACCATTGCTCACATATAGGAATCTGTTGTGATATATCCAACCACTTGAGCATCAGTAAATTGGATATTATCCCCTTGGGTACTGTCCTAAAACAATTGTCCCTTAGAAGCAAGTGCTCTAATTTGCCAAGGCAACCTAACTCGAGCGGCAAACTTGTAATAGTATTGTAGGACAAGTTTAAATATTGAAGCTCAGTTAAGCTACCAATCTCCATTGGAAGCTCTATTATAAAACATTTGGAGAGATCCAAGTATTTTAAACGAGGCATGCTCGCGAATAAACTCGGAGGAATAGTTAGAGGAGGATAGTTAAAAAAGAGAATCAACATAGAAAGTTTGGGAAAAGTAGAAGCTTCATACTCTGGTAAAGATGTAATCTGGTTCTGAATGAACAATGCTCCCTCCTGCCATTCCTCCTGTATAGGCAAACTATGCAAACCATATCCAGCTTTTACAATCGAGTTCCTTCTATTCCCCTTTAACTCGGAGAACATCAATAGTGCCATGTCTCGGATGACATCATGCATCTTTACATGTTCATCCTCATAATAATTCGGCCGTCTAGAGGAGTGCTCTAGCAAGGATGCAGCCATGAGAGCTTCCAAATGGGAGCATCCTTTGGTGAAAGCTTCATTGATTACGGTAAATTCACGGATTATGCCACAACCTATCCAACACGGTATCAACTCCTTAAATTTATGGATCTCATAATCTTCAGGCCACAAAGCGCAACACAAAAGACATTCTCTTATCGAGTCATTTTCTATACTGTCATAGCTTAACTTGAAGGCTTTATACATTACAATTGAATCTTCTTCTGAAAGATCAATGGTTGTCCACTCATGTTTATCCCTTATTTGATGGAGAGCATTGTTCCAAAGTTCCCATGACTTTTTCCCTAACATGGCCCGGGCGACCGTGATAAGAGCAAGCGGAAGACCTGCACATTCTTTAGCAACTTCTTGAGCACAGGAGTTGATTCCTCTATCTGAGCTGAGAACATCCCCGTCGATATTCTCCTTAAAGAGTTGCCATGCTTGATCTTGATCTAGGCACTTGACTTTGATCTTTTTTTCCGCTTTCATTCGGGAACACACTATCTCACTGCGGGTTGTGAACACCACGACTTTGCGCAGCTGTTGTTGTTGGTCTTGTTCGGTAGCCGAGTGTGCCATCCCCAACAGTTGAAGATTCAGATATTTCGAACTGTCATCAAGAAGCAATAAGCAATTCTTGTTTTTCAAGTAGCTAAACAATTTATCACCACGAGTGGGTTCGTCATCACTCTCCTGCAGTGTGTTCAGTCCTAGACAATTAGCAATATCCATCTGGAGCCTTTTCAATTGGCAATCTTTGGAGGCTACAACCCAAATGACATGATCAAATGTTCTATGATTATGATAGTGTCGCTGGATGCTCTCTAACAGGGTGGTCTTACCGACACCACCCATTCCATAGATGCCTATGATGTTGCCTTCTCCGCCGTCGATGTAGCCCACAATGTCCTCCATGTATAGCTCGATCCCTACAGGCGGTCGGTGTACGATGGCAAGCATCACGGTGGGTTCCGGAGGCCCAATTGTGGCAATCGGATCCAGTGTACTAGCTCGACTCATCAATTCATTAGCCTCACTGAGCTTCTTCACCGCTCTTCGGATGATGGAGCAGCGGTTTGATGGCTTTCTGATAGGCACCTGATCTCCTGCTTGTTGTGTTTGATTGAAACAATTGCAACTGAAGCAACCTTTGTAGATTGTATATGTGGATCAAAATACAAAGACTTGGAATTGAATTGAATTGAATTGGTGTGAAAAGTCAAAAATTAAGGTAGGGGAGCATATATATATATATATACTCACTGATACTTTGGGAATTCTGGTTGATATCAGCTACTTGGCCTTCCAATTCCTCCACCTCCTGTAGCCACTGGTTCACTTGGTTGGTAGGAATCTTCCCATCGCGCTCCGCTTCGCCGATTTGGTTCTTGATGTCGTTCCTTTTGCCTCTCAATCTTGCCATTTCCTTTTCCAATTTCTTGATTGCAGTCTTTGGCCTGCCTATGGCTAGTTGCAGTGATGCCCACAGCCCGCCCAGGCAAGTGTTGACGTCTACGTTGAGATTTAGTTTGAGGAACGCCATGGATGAGGAGAAGCTAGCTCTAACTATACTTGCCAATTAGCAATATGAATAAGAGTTAAGCACAGAGGGATGGAGATTTCTTTTAAGGAGTAATTAAGCAAGGGAAGCAAGACTAGCTAATTAATATCGGGCAGAGAAGACTATAGCAAAATGGTCATATTATATATTTATAATGTTGAAACATATGCTAGCTATCAAGTATTTAAATCTCAAGTTGTTCTTTTAAATTTCTCAATCATACATCAGCATTACTGACTCTTCCTCATGATTAATTTCCAATGTCCACACGTTTGACGACTTTAGATCCACTAAATCTATCTCCTTTCAATCTTCGCCGCCCATTTTATGATCCACATATAGATTTATAGCTATATATTTTCTTAACTATTAGATCTTGTTGGACGATGATCTCTAACAGCTATGTTCCTAGCTAGAAGGCAAAATGCAATCTTGGACAATCTAATTAATTAAACACAAGCAATGGTCAACTTAAATTAGGAAATCAACACTTAAAGAAGCTAGCAAGGAAGCTTCTTAATCCGGAAATTGTTAGCATTATACAATCTCTTCTTAATTAGGAAGCTTCCCTGCAACAAGAGTAATCAAAAACTAACTGACAAACTATGTAAGGAAGCTAGTTATGGTACAATGGTGGAAGATAAGATCCTTTATGATGTTATTCTATGGTTATAATATAGGGATATTGTTGTTAGAAAAAAGATTACCCCATGACACTCTTTTAATTAGTGGTGGCATGTATTTCAACTAAGTTTAAAGATGAGTCATCAGTTCAAAATTAAATTGAACAAATCAAAACTGATTAAATTGAAGTTTTTTTTTTTTTTTTTGGATAAACCGAACCAATCAAATTTTGCCGTCAAAATTGAACAAATTGAAGCGATATAATAACGATTAATTAGGTCGGTTATTGAATTAATCAATCAGTCATAAGCCAACTAATGACATCATTAGTCGACTGATAATAAATAGTTAAATCATCAATCAAGCTGCGTAGTTATTGGTTGATTCGAGTACATCAGTGGATTGCTGACAATATAGCAGTTGATTGATGAAATTTGATTTAATCAATTTATTAATTTTAAAATCAAAATTGAATCGAATAAATTTAAAAAATTAATATTTTATTTTAAAAAATAAAATTTTAAATTAATTGAACTGAACTTTCACGAATAATTTGGTTATTGGTCTTTTGCTCACCCTTAACTAAGTTCTAACATGACTCTATAAATATATCAGATGCATATGTGATCCTAATTTAAAAATTTACCTAAATATCAAAATGAATAATAGATTTTGATTGGATGAAATTCTTGATTGACTCAAATTAGTGGGCAAATTTTAAAACATAGATAATAAGTTAGCAAATTTAAAATAGGTAAGAGCTCATAATAATATCCATTCATATAATTAGAATGGTCACAATGAGACGTTTTTTTTCTTATGTCTTGTAGTGGAATTCACCGGAGCCACCTATTCAGGTCGTATCGAGTTCTCCAAATTGTCGCCGAAGCCTGTGTAGTATAGTTTTTTTGTGATTTGGTCGGAAAAGCAACTCAACTCACCGGCGCGTCCTCCGGCCAGGCTTCTCAGTTTTTGAAAACAAAGCTTCAAAATTTACACCCATTTCTCTTTCAAATAGTGATATTCGAGCCATGTGATGTTTTCCTCTGCTGCCATCTCGAATTCCATGTGAAAAAGGTGATTCGTTCGCCTCCAGCGTCCCGTCAACCTGTCTCTAAGCCAACACAGAGGAGGTAAATCACTGATGATTACTAGCCATTAGTGTAAATGGTTAAAGCATGAAGGAGATATATGCTTAGATACGTCGAATTTCGATCTCAAAACCTCATATGACAACATCTCGTGTCTTAGCCATCTCAAATTCCAGGTGCAATAGTTAGTTCATTAACTCACTGAATGATGACAACTACAACTGTTCATTCATTTCAGGTAGGCATAGTAGATAATAAATGAACGATTTCGTCTGAAAATATAAAACAAATGAGGATTAATTATCAGTGAGGAGAAATAATAAAATGAGAGGTGATCGAGTAAATTCTTAATTGTTAAACCCTATGAAGAAGGCCTTGGTACATAACATGGTTATTTGAGAAATAAATTTATCAAATCACTTAATTCAACTTTAAAAAAACTTAAAATGCTTATTTAATTTATCAAATAACCTAATATTTGTTTCCTTTAAATTATTGCATTGATTTTTGACAGATCTGAATTAAACCCAATTTTTTCTCATAATAAATTGTCTATTAATTTAGCTTGCTTGTGAACGCAAAGATGAAAGAGACCTCTCAACTGCAACTTTGACAATGTTACGTTGGCAGGAATAATAAGTTGGTAGATTGACTAATTTTAT
>JBAMIE010000044.1:6309221-6321928 GCA_037177295.1 Kaempferia parviflora | reverse complement strand
CCTGCCTAAGAAAACTTAGGACTTTCCTGCACACTTCAACAACCACATCAGATCACAAAACAAGCTTAACTTTGAACTCTTTGCCATTTATCAAAACAAGGTTCGATCTTGGTACTTCCGGTACCAATAGATAAAATCTACTAGCAGCTTGCTCCACTACGGTATCGTGTTGTACATTGTCCGGCTAACTCCGATGGTGATTGCTATCAAGTTCACCATCACGATGGTTATCGGCGGTATCATCAGTGAGGTCCACTTCACCATGTAGAGATCAGCAAACTCTTGGTTTTCCTTCTTCTTGATCATGAGCTCATTGAGAAGCTGGAAAGCTTCCTGTCCATATTCTGATTGTTCCTCCATCATTTGCTGATATTACAATGCTTCCATCTGTATAACAGTTTTCTCTTCTTGAAGCTTGGTTAACATAGCCATAGTTTGGTTAGCAGCAATGGCAGCGGCACTTCTCTCTTCCTCAAGTTCAGCATACAGTGCACTCAGGGCTTTTCGTTATGCTTGTAGAGCAGCTTTAAGCTCATCCATATTCAATGTATCATGACCTTCACACTCACCGGCAACACTCCCATCAAGGGACTGTCACGGATTCTCTTCTGTCAATCAGGAACTTCTTACTCATGCCTTGAATACTATCACTATAATTTGGTGTCGCAGGTGCTCTATCCTCTTCAATCTCATAGGTCTCAGAAAATTCAGATATATGGTTCTCAGAAAATGCTTGCTCCATGGTAGCCTTTCCATTATTCTCCACTGAGTCTTGATCTTATATGCTTTCTGAAACTAAAGTCTGCTTGTAAGTATCGGAACCTTCGATGTGTTCCTTGTCACATATCTCACTCCCTATTGATATATCAGAATTGCTATCTTTTGTTCCTGGAAGATCTTTCTCACTCTGCCCTTCAAGTGTGATAATTGCTGTAGCGCGAGGAGCAATGACTTGTTGATCAGAAATGGGCTATGAATATTGTGGAACCACAGAATTCTCAAGATGTATATCATCTGTTTCAGTCCTCGTGCCTTGAGTCATAGAACATTCATGATCTTCCATACCTTCATCCATTTTTGCAGATGATATTAATGTTTTCTCCTCCCTTTGCATATCTAGCGCTATAGTAGATTGTTGAGCTCTTTGTACCTCGTAAGAATCCAATTCCTTCTCAATATTGCTCTTAGCATCATTAAGCCCTGCAGTTTGTTTCACTGTCAATTTATAAACCAACACAATCGGGATCTTCGTTGTAGAGTCAATCAACTCAATTGGGACCATTGATCCTCCTCGGCACATATGTAACTTGGAGTGGAAGTGAGGATTTCAATGGATGCGTCCTCCACCAAATGGAAAGCATTATAGATAAGGGAAGATTCTTCTTCTTCCTCCAAGATAGCAGCAGTAGCATGCCCTTCATTCTCATCCTCTTCATCATCGTCATAAACTGGATCACCAAATTTTTCATCTTGTCGTCGTCTCCACCGCCTCGATCTTTACTATCTTGTGCCTCTAGACGTTGAGATAATTCTGTGATTTATCTTTGTAGATCTCGAATCTCGTCTTGGGTTCTACGACTACGGTGCGAAGCTTCCTCAACCGGAACCTCCGGAACCGGAGCGTCACGACCTCGATCAAGACCACGATGACCATCCATGTGATCTAGGAGCTCTGATACCAACTAAGGCTGGCATAGCGATTATCCTGCGGGCTATTGAATCCGTTGATTCACACACAAATATCGAAAGCAATATTCTAAACCCTCAGAAGAATACCAAGAAATAGAAAAATAAATGGCATTGTCAAATAATATTATTAATCCAAAAAGACTTCTCTTAAACATCAACTAAACAACCACTTATATGGACCAAAAACTCAGTCTCGCAGGAAAGAACAAATCTTAACCGAAAGGAAAAATCATAATCAAAGGAAAAAAATCCTAACATACTCAAATCCTAAAAATTCTAAACGGACTAAAAAATCCTAAAATGCAAAAGATAGAAATTACTTAAAATACCAAAAAAAAACCTGAAAATTACAAAAATAAAAGAATAATTTACTAAAAATAATTTAAAAAAAAGATCCAACTAATCGTCCTCCATCAATCACTGTCTAAGTTGCTCATGTATCAAGCTCATCATACTGACAAGACTAGATTTTTCAGACCTTGCTGTAATATCTAAAGGGGCAACATCTATTGTTAACTTGCTAATGCTTAATAATTGTGCATAGGAAATGATTACCACTTGTGTGATATCTTTTGAGATATACTAAAGCACTTAGTGGATGGTGGGTATTATTCTTTGTAGTACTAAACAATCTAAACACATTTCCATGTAACATTGTTTTAAATGTCAGTTGGTATTGGCTGGCACATTTAAATATACTGGTTCAGCTATTGATCAATATTGATATTGTATCAACACAAGTAAATGTCATTTTGTCACCAATGACTACAAAGCTTTGTTAGTGTTGACTGAAACAGGCCTATTCAGGCTAGTACCGTTTGATATTGGTTGAAATATAAAGGTTCTTTGCCCTTGACTTATCCTTTAATGCTGTCTAAGAGGAGATGAAACATCATAAAAGAGGGGAGCGAAAGATGAGAAGCACCAAGCAAAGCATTAGTGGCAACAAAGACATGTTAAAGTTCGAGAAACCAAGATTTATCCATATTGTGTTTCTGTGTCCATTTCAATTCCAACTCAGTGAATCTAAGTCCAATGTCCATCTACACAGTGATGGATCGAGATTAGTTATAATTGAGGAGAAATCAATTTCAACGACAAATGTCATGGGAGCATTGTTTAATCTGTGTCTTGAATGGGGATGATCTCATTAGGATCCTATAAGAATCAATGTTCTCATTTGATGCAGTACAAATATTTTGGTATTAGCCCATGGTCATTCATTGAGATACTTATTGTATTTTTTTTATTTATTCCACTTTGTAATTGATATAGAGTTACATTGCAAATAGGCTAAGTAGAAGAAGATTATAGAACTAAACTCATTGGAGTTGATCTCAGTGTGTTTTGAAGTGTGCCTAGTATGGACACGGCACCTTTTGAAGTGTGCCGAGTGTTGGCAGAGCATGGTGTACTTAAATTGTGTTGTTCCTGTCAGAGATCAAAATTTTGGCATAGAATGATACTTTGTATACTTTGCTGTGAAGTTGAAACTGCAAATATCCATTAGTGTGTTTCAGCATCTGATTTCTTGTTTAATAATTCCAGAGAAGAGATTGTTGTCCTCTACATTCTGCAAATATTAAAGTGCTGATTATGAGTAATATCAATATCCATTAATCAAGGCACTTGATATTTGATAACTTGGTCTAATAAAGTATGATGGACTGTTCCCTAGGCCCCATAGGCCATAACACAGGAAAAAATCTATCTACAGAAAAAAATGCTTTATCAAGGATACAATATATCGGTTTCTATTTGCCTTGAGTAAACGTAGTCATTTGCTGCTATACTACTAATGCATCAAAGAAATGAGTAAATGGTAATAAAATTGATAAATGATTGGTTTTGATTGTCTAGCTTGATCATTATAAAGTCACTCCAACATCAGTTTGGTCAATTGTTGTTTGCTCGAGGGTTTCATTTAGTTTATATAATCTTTCAGTAGTTCTGAACTTCTGATTTTCACATTGTACTTTCATGCGCAATTTTTTTTTTATTGAGAAATTGCTGCTTGTCCTATTGTATTAATAATTTTGAAAATTTTGTGGCTTATCAAACAACTGATAAAGTTGTTACCATTGTTTTGCTTGACCATTGTTTCTGTTCTATGATATATGTGATGGATGTTTCTTCTCCACAACAGTTTGTTACATTGTGTTCCTTGTTACATAGGAAGGGTCTACTTTGATTTGCATGAATTGGCTATTAGCAGTAAGTATCATCTAGGCTTGCTTCTCAAGCCTTTCAGTTGTTATGTTTAACTATATTCTATTTGACTGCTATGTTTCCCGTTTTGTTACTGAAAAAGTTGTAATCTAGTTCATGTTGCTTCACATCTAACTAGACTTCTCTATCGTTTTGTTTTTCTAGCCTTAGTTATGGCTATTTATGAACTCGAATGTTGCTGCAGTGAATTCTTCAGAGTCATCATTTTTGTATCTTGCCCCAGCATCTTCACCGGCTTCATCCGCAATTCCTACTCATGACCTTTTTGTTACACCATTTAAAGAACATCACCGAGCATACCGTCTCACTTTAATCCCAGGAATTGGTATTATAATTACTGGAGTGGCAATTTTGTTACTCCTTGTCCTTATAATACTTATTCAAAGGAAAAATAAACAGTTAAAAGGTTCCAACAGTCCAGACCAAAGGACATTGTATGCCTCCTCTTCCCAACATGTCTGGAAGAACAAGAAAGGTACATTAATTTCATGTCCTGCTGTGCATAATTTGGCAATGATATTATGTCACCATTGGAAATGCATCCACTTGACATGGTCTGATCTTTAAAATAATGAGGAAGTATATTACATTATCTGAGCGTATCTTGTTTGATTAAAAAGGGTTAAATTGCTGTTATTAAGGAATTGTAAATCAGTTCAAAATTCTGTCACCTTTTTTCTTTGTTACACCACTTATGATAATGATGTTCTTATCTTTAACTTCTAAATATTCATGAATGCTGAGTTTGATGATTACTTATAGATTTTTGAGTTGAAAGAAATAGTTCTTAACTCAAATATTGCTGATTGTGCATGTTGTTGAATCTTTTGTGATGTCAAATTCATTATGTATAATTTCCTTCAGATACATTTACTTTGATGATCCACATGGGAAATTTCCTTCATGTTTTCTCAGAAGAAGGAAAGTTTATAAATGTCTTCGATTAGTGGGAAAATACCTATCAGTCATGTTTTGGTATATAAGTATTGACAGGATTTGCCAATCAATCACTTATCAATCTGCAAATTTCAGCTTTTTTCCTTCTCCTCCCTTTTCAGCTCAATTTGGGTGGTAAATTTTCAAAAATAAAGTCATCCTCTACTTTTCCTTCCAAGTGGACATAGGAAGTATATTTTCTTCCACTTTTACTTCTCCGTCCCTTTCCTCCCTTTTTCTTATGTCTCAAAGTTAGCAAACCCTCAAGGATAAGACAATCTTACGTGAACCTTTTACAGGCACGTCACCCATATTCTGTAGGTACAGTTACAAAGAAATAAAGAAGGCGACTCGAAATTTTAGTACAATTATAGGACAAGATGGATTTGGAATGCTGTACAAGGCACAATTTGGTGATGGATTCCCTGCAGCTGTGAAACTGAATAATAATTTCTCAGAACTAAGTGAGCAAGAGTTTTCTAAAGAAATGGAATTCCTGGGCAGATTGCATCACCGTCATATTTTGACACTTAAAGGAATTTGTTATTCTAGGCAGGAGAGGTAATTGTATCATTGTGCAATAATAAAGTGACACAAATGCTATGTAGGCATATTTACTTCAGTTTCTTTTTCTTTCAGGTTCATGGTTTATGAATTTATGGAAAATGGAAGCCTAAAACATCAACTTCATTGTAAGCTCTATTATACCTCAATTTTGATTCTTACTTTAGTCTCTTGTGTTTAATTTTTGGTAATTTTTTCTTTTTATCTGCAGCTTCATCTGGGAGAATTCAATTAGCATGGAAAACTAGAGTTCAAATTGCTGTTGATGTTGCCAATGCTCTGGTAAACTTGAGACTGGACTTGCTAATATAATTCAGTATCAAGTGCATCAAACTTGTTACCTTTATCTTGGAATGCCTATGATAGTAAACATCATGTTATTCTAATTAAATTAAAAAATCTTTGAACACCGAAGTAATTATGTTATTCTCTAATTAATTCTAACATCTCATCCCAAATGGGTAAATCATTCTTGATACCGTTCATCCATCTTCAGTTTGTAAGTCATCAATTCATACATCAAGTGTTTACCTGCAAGTCTACCATCTAGGTTCAGTTATGCTATAACTATTCAAGATATTGCTTTGCTCATTGCTAGATCAGTTTATTTTGTGCTTCTGCTGAACATCCCACTACATTCATTTTTTTGTTTAACAAAGTAACTCCATTAGGTATTAAAAATGTGATGAGTTCCCTGAAAAATATATGATTTGTTTCATTCTCTATCCATAAAAATTGTTCATTTTATTCTAGCTTTAACAAGTGGGTTCTGAGTGTTGATATTAGAAGTTCTATTTGTATCTTCGGCATCGAATGTTTCAGAATAATTAAATTAATCATTGCTGATATATGACAATGACAATGAGCAAGAAGATGTCTTCTGTACGATATGAGTGTGGTTCTCACAATTTAACACATCCAAAATGAACGAACATTTTGAAACAACTTAGGGCCTTGTGGAAGAGTTCAGCACTCTGCTTGCTTTTGGGAAAGAAAAAAGGACTTGCATGGTTGACAACATGCTGCCAAGATATTATGGAACCATTCTCAAATATGGCAAGACACCATTGCTATTGGTTAAGGATCCAGATAATACGTTTTCAGTTCCACCCCATTCATTATTACTTACTATATCTTCTCACAGGGTTATTATATTTGCGTCTTGGCAAGTGTAGGATTGAGCAACAACTGCACCAGACATCATTGAGTTGCAACATGAGTTCATCTATCTTGGTTTTTCATATGTGCCTATGATGTTATATTATCTGACTTGGTACTACCAATAAGGAAGACCAGTAGCTAAGTGGGTTGAATTTAAAATTGTAAGCTCCCAGTCAAGCTAATTAGCAAGACATTGTTTATCAAGATAGTCTTTGTTTAAATGAATGCCACCTACTCATGATTAACAAACAATTATTTGATCTTGGGTCAGCTGGAATAACCTTCAATGGTTCATGAATATTTGTACACTTTTGTTGAACTTTTAATACGGCATATGATTTTACCACTCCTGAGTAGATCGTGTGATTATTCTCTCTCAATAGAACAAACCTCACGTGTAATATAGAATAATTATATTTAGTAATAACTTTCTTAAGTTGTTTCTACATAATATTGACTCAAGTGAATATGAGATTGATATATTTCGTATTTTTGAGGTCAATAAGACAAATGGAAAAAATATCAAGAAGTGAGACTTCAATATTGCATGCCGATATAGGTTGACATTGACAGCTTGATCAAAACCATATCAATACCAGAATTTTAAACCTCGTGCTAAACTATTTGGTTGGGTTATAGGGATTTTTTCTAGGAGTTGCCTGACTGCATATCCAGCTATATCAAAGGACATTTTACCTCATTTATCATTTCAAACAAAGTTGTCTTACATTTTCTTTATCCTTCTTTGCTCCAGTAGTTGGAAAGTAATTCTTCATGTTTCTAATAATTCCATTTATGGGTAGATCTAAGATTCATTATACTGATAATGCAGGAGTACCTTCATTTTTATTGTGATACCCCTATTTGTCATGGGGACCTAAGGCCAAGCAATGTCCTTTTGGATAAGAACTTCTTAGCAAAGGTTCTTATTGTGCTCAAATGTGAATTTATCAATGCTTGCATTTGTTCTAAGGGTTTATAATTAGTGACCTTATATAGGTTGCATATTTTGGTTTGGAACATTCTACAACAAATGCTAAAAGATTATTAGATCATAATGAGAATGCCTTGGGAGCTTCAGGTTAGTTTCTTTTAAAACTGACACTTGTTCTACTATTATACTGATTTTGTGTTAACATTTCCTTGAGCTAGTATTTGCAAATAGGTAGGAAAAGTATTGTCACTTCATGACATGGGTTTTGTGGCATTTTTGCTCTGTGCCCATTGCCACATTGAGTAATGCAAAGGCAAATTCCTTTACAAATTTTACTTGACTAATTTGATTAATATTGAAAACAATAGTTTGCTCCGTTATCCTGAAATTCCTCATTTCGGCTTGATAGACATTTTAATCACTAGTTGAAACTGTGGGAAATTGTCATTTGATGTGTTTGGTTCAGTTTATTCTGTATAAATAATTTTTACTTTGTGATTGTTATTGATTGGCGTTGCAAAGTTTTAATACTTGGACACTTCATATATCCTCATTGTACCCATGTTGGACACTGACACTCTAAGCTGACACCTGGCATTCTTATTGATTACATTTAGAACTTAGAAGTTTTTAGAAATACCTGTGTCACACATTTGATCCACATCCGTGTGGCAAAGTTTATGGGGAATCTTTTCAAGGATCAACACATTGCAAGTACATACTTCCTTAAGTTCAATGTGTTTTCTCATCTAGAAAATAAGATTATGGAGTAAGCTAAATAAATGATGGATAAAAATTGTGATTTTGCTTTTTGACTTGTCAGATTTTGTTAGCTGATATAAATACGACAAATTAATTATGAAAATTGATTGTGAGAACATTTTGTTACTTGGTTTTGACCAATCTTTCATGAACTAGGTTATAACTTGCTAATAGAAATTTCACTACATTATACTTATAACTTAATTTCATTGTTGAGTAGCTTAGCTCATTTTCGAAACGTGAACTCATTGGTCAGTTAATCATGTTAAGTGATTTCTAAATGCAACTCAGCATGCCATGTTCAGGTTAATGATTGACTGGATTGCCCAAAAATGTTCACTTCCCCTAGTCCTTTTAATTTGCCATCTTGAGAACTGATTTTTAACTGACAATTAAGTGTATCATTTGTATCTTGTGTTTGAAGATCACTTTACCACCACTTGTTGGGAATAACACTATCAATAAACCATCAACAGGATCAACCATAACAAACCAGATGCCTTGACATGCCACCTTGAATTGTCATCGTAGATTGATACCAGAGATGATTACGCTCACCCTAGGCGCCCCTCACATCCCATCCAGGTTATGTGAAAATATGTAAATCACAGGGTTAGCTTATGCCGGGAATTATCGTAGATTGCCACATGTAGATTGATACTAGAGCTCTTAGAAGAGGAAGTCATGATGAAGTCATACATCTAAAATATTTTTCTCTTACAATATAAATAATGCTCTAAAATCTGTGTGTTAATGAGAATAATCTCCTTCAACCCAAAAGATAACAAACAGAAATCCACGAGAATAAATAGCACAAATGTTTTATTGTGGTTCACTTGAGCATACAACCACATAGAAAGTTCAAGCATGTATGAAATGGGAGATCGTATTGCAAATCAATCTCCTTAGAATCTTTTCTGAACACTGAAGAAAGAAAATAAACAAGCTCTCACCTTGCACACTTAGGATCCCAAAGGCACCCTTCATGAAGAAAATTCTCTTCCCTCTAATCACTGATCTTCAATAATCATTGCCTGGGTACCAATATGTCATCATAGCTCCTGCTCGATGGATGAATCCCTAGGTTAAATAGGTTCTAAGTATTGTTTTCACCTTGAATTAAAGAGGGATTAGGACTCAGACAGCTTGAAATTCAAAATTGGTTCACAATGCACTGCTGATTGGATGCATGCACACCTCCATTGTTTAAGGCCATGCTATTTGTCTGCGTCTGGACTGCAGTAGCAGGCTATGCGCAGGCCTAACTTGAGTTGAACCCAACATTATAGTCTTTGTGAGCTTTAAGTCTAATCCAAGTCGTGATAGTAGTCTTACTATAGTAGCTCTATGTATTTTCTACATAAGAATGTCAACAGATACTCATGGAATAGGAATGCCATAGACCATGATAGTATAACCATCAAGTGTAATTGATAGAACGTGTAATAGTGAAATTGAATAAACAAGCATAAAGATCCATAGTCACACCTGTGTCAATTTTGTGAAGAACTACACAGAAATAATATAAATGAAATGAATGTATCATATCAGACAATTCTTTACAGCTTTAAAGCATACATATTCTGGAAGATATGACAATTAAATGGCTTTGATCTCATGGTGAATGGGTGTTTAAGTTATTATTCAGCTAAGCAGATATTATGATTCCTTTTTTACTATAATATCTTATACCACTGGAGAATTTTATGGATTGATGTGTAGGGTATCTGGATCCAGAGTATATGGTTTCCCAGAAAATGACCAACAAGAGCGATGTATACAGCTTTGGGGTACTGCTGCTAGAACTTGTGTCTGGAAAGCAGGCATTTGATAACAGTAATCATGTCCAGTGGTTTCAAGATCTAGCTGACACTGGACTGACTGAATTGGCTGATCCAGCAATTGCAGATACTGTCAATCCGGAGCAGCTCCATGTGGTTCTACAGATAGCAAATATGTGTATTCAGAAGGAAAGCAGAGAACGGCCGTCAATCAAACAAGTTCTGAGGATGCTGTATGAGCAGTTGGATCCTTTATATATCGGCTTTGCAAAGGCTGTAGAAGATGAAGGATGTTATGGTGGTGGAAGATTATTCATTGAGAAGCAGCCGGTGAATGAGATCATTGCTTTCAGTGGAGATGCTAGATGTCTTCAATCTTCATCAAGCACTTCGAGATCCTACTGCAGTCGAAGCATATTGCTTGAATGCAATTCACCGCAGTCCCCACATGGTATTTAGTCCATCTATGACTTTTTTCAACCACATGAATTTTGTTTCGTTTGGTGACCAAAGAATTACAAGTGGTGGTTACGAATAGAGCATTTGTTCTGGTTTTTTTTTTTTGTCAGTACTTATGAATACCTTGATTATTTGCGTGTCAATGAGTATCTTTCTTCTACTGATTCAACAGCATTCTTCTATCATGTTACTACTGTACCTAATTCGCTTCGTTGCTTCTCTGAGCTATTAGGAATGTCTTAGGTGTGTGCGATTCATGTATTTTTGCACAACAGTGGATTGAACCGTCGAGGGAAATACGTCTGAATGCTTTGCCACTTCGGTTAACATGTTCCAATTTGATTCATTCATCCTTGTCGCATGGGTTTATTTCCGAATGCTTTCAGATATTTATTTCCTGTAAATTTCAAAGGAAGATGTTCTTTAAGCTGTAACAAAATTTTGTGGTGGCTAAATTTTCTATATATTTGTGGAGTAACATCCATACTCAGACTCATCTTTCTTCTTTCAAGTGTGGATTTTGTGTGCAATCTAGAGCCCAATTGTGATTGTCTACCACTGTCTATAACCAAAGATCAAGTTTTATCAAGGTTCATCCTTAGACTTTGAGTTCTTGCAGCTCATTGCTTGTGTTTTTTCAGCATGACAACCGTGATTCTGTAGTTAGCATTAACAATGGTTTCATACTCGGACCAAGAATTTTGTGAGTAAAGACCCATCTTTTTGGCCAAAAGAAAAACCTTGTTCGTTCACATATCGGCCTGAATCATAATGGTGAAAGAGCCCCCGCCCGGGGGAAGGTGTCATAATTAGGCTCTTCAATGATAGATCAGACATCTGGAGTTTGAAACTCTGCGTCGCATTGTAGAGAATTTTCTCTTCGATGGGTAGTGGATCTAAAAATATTGCTATCAAGATGAGTCTCTATGTATACTTTTCTGATTTACTTGGATGGTCGGTTACCCTTAGGATTATTTGAGCCGACAGATTGGATACATGGTGTATAAGAGGGTATGACAAAGTAGATAATGACAATAATGAAGGCCGACAAGGAAATGTGCGAAAGGTAATTTGGAGGCTCAAACCCTGCAATCAAGGTGTAGTAAAAGAATTTATAATGCTCAAGTATGTTCACTTGCTACAGAATGAAAGAGTTGAAACTTCCAAGTCTGGTGGCATTGAATTTGGTGAAAGGAAATGAGAGGTAAAAAAAAGGTTAGGCTTAAAACTCTTTGTTAGACATAAAAAAGGTTATACTTAAATTCTCTTGTTTGTTAGAACTGAAGAAATAATTAATTTATGTAAAATAGTTTTTAAGAAAAAAAATAATTAAAATAAATCATGTTTGTTTTTTGTTTGGTTAGCATATGAAGGGAAAAATGTCTTCCTCTTCTCCAAGTCTATCGATAAATCCGGTCAAGTCATGTGAGTCTAATGAAATCCAATACATTTTGGATTCAAGTGGTAAAAGTGTACAAGTTGACTTGCTCATTTCATGCGCCCCTCCATGTCCGTCCCAATGCAACTGGAAGGAATCACAGTGACCGAGCACATCTTTTTAGGTGAGAGAGATTTTATTCTCCAGGAATTATTTTCTCGGGGATTCTACTCCTACCTTCAAATAGTAATCTATCATTAGAATACCAACTCGGCTGCACGTGGGGAACATACATTTTGGACTCAAAGGGCATAGATTATCACTGAGGTTGCATGAAAGCTTGAGAAATTATGAAAGTGATTTGTACTCTTGAGCTATTGCTTTGGGCAATATCATTTCATTTAGCTAGATAGAGGTAGGTTACCTAGTGGCTTTGTTTACGGTCTTCGAGCAAGTGTTTGTTCCAAGTTGTAGCTTGTGACTTACCTCTGTCTTGGGACATCACATAAGCGTATGTGTGTGAAAGTCAAGTGAAGAGGGAATCCTCGATTAAATTCAATTGACTAAATAGTAATTCGATTGTATGGAGCAATTCAAGGTGTCAACGGCCCCCAGGTGATGTAGTGGAATTGAAGCAGTGGCAAGAAGTTTTTTTAATTCTTTAGGTATTTAAGGATTGAGTCTTAATTTTGACGAATCAACGGATGAATTTCATTTAATGGGTGGTTGATCTAAGAAAGTTGAGCTAATAGGCTGCCCGCTATGAGCGCTTCTCGATTTACCTGGTAGCCGGTGTGAAACTTCTGTGAGGCGA
>JBAMIE010000044.1:6273576-6285329 GCA_037177295.1 Kaempferia parviflora | reverse complement strand
TACCTCCCTCTTAACCATTTGCACCCTCTAAAGTAGACTCACACTCTAGAGATAAATCATAAAAACTTATTTAGTCTTAGCCGAAATATCTAGACTCTATACTACTACAATAAAACTTATTTGACGAGAAATTGATTTACAATTTACATAAATAATTATTGAAGAATTCAAATCAAGGATATCTTTTGGAGATAAAAACTCAGCATTAAATTTTTTTTTTTTTAAATCTCTTAATTTAAAAAAGTGATGGGGGAAGAAAAAGCAAATGTCCTTACCTCCTTTAAAAAAGAAAAATCATCTATCCCTTATCGGTTACTCCATCTCTCCCTCCCTCAAATATTTTCTTTAAAATATATCTTCCTATATGCACACTTAAATAAACTAATATAATAATTTCAGTCATAGAAAAACAATTAAAATAATAGAAGATAAAGTGAAATAAAAGTTCTAGATCTATAAACATTTATCGACGTTTTATCATTGTATATATTCCTTTTTTTATTTTGGCTAACTTACGTATATCAATTTAGTAACTTTCGAGAATTATTATATGGATTTGAATGATTTAAATCGACACATAAACACTCCTAAGGGTCGCCAAGTAATTTTGTTCGATAATTCTAAAAAACAAAAACAAAAACAAAATAAAAAAATAGAATCTAGCATATTTTCAAATTAAAATTAAAATCCTTAGAGGAGGATCACCACAACAATAATGTAATTTAGAGAAGGGAAGGTTAAACCCTAGTGAAACTTAAGGACTATCCAAGAATTTAACTCTTCGATTATTTTTTGGAGGTGAGAGATCCTACTTTACGTAAGTTTTCATCAACCATCAAAACAAATTAGAAAATACTCATGACTTAGATTTATCATCTCACTGATTTATAATACTAGCTGAAATTCAAATATTAAATGTCTAATTAATGGCTAGTGTCTGACCACTACAGTATTATTAACGTGCCTTTTTAGTTTTCATACTCCCATTCATCGCCCATGACATCTTTGAACACCTGCCATAGGAAAATTAATTTAAAAATACTAAATAATAAAAATATAAATACATAAATAAATTTAAAAGGAAAATTAGAAAAAGGAAACAAAAATAAAGTGGAATATTTTAGGAATTTTCTGACCCAGCTAGAGTTTAGTATAAGGAACCAAATTTAATTAAAATAAAGGGTAATTTATTTTTTATCACTTTTTAACTGGTAAATTGTCTCTTCTTTTCCATTGCGGACACAATTGAGCACACAAGTCATGCTCGGTACCACCTGCTGGGGTGGTTTCGAGTCTGTCTGACAGACGAATAAAAAACAAAAAAAAAAAAGTCATGCTCGGCTAGGAGTCACGGTCCATGTCATGCCCGGCGTGGCGCGACTCATGCCAGACCATGCCGATCCAAATGTATAGGATTCTTGAAAATATATTTAAATCCATATAACAAATTGATTTGTTAAAAAAGAAAACCATTTGATTTTCTTGTACTCATCATACCTGCTCGGACAAAATAAGGCCCGACCACATAATTTATCATCAATTATTTTTCATGCTTTTTTTTTTTTTCACCCAAAGCAAAACCAACTTGCTTAGTTGCTAATACTTGTACATATTCTCCTTCTAGTGTCTCACATATATATAAAACATAAATGTCGCACGCTAACATTATGAGTTCACATGCATGGTGGGCATGGCTGCTTTTGAACAAGTAACATTGATGTCTCGTGAATGCCAACCCAACCCTACCACTTATGTGTATGGTCCCTCACAAGCAACTCGTGAAAAAGGAAACAATGGTAATGAATGCAATATTTTCTAAAAAAATTTAAACCCAACTAGTGTTAATGGTAATTGTGTCGGGCGGCGATCAGCCTGTTGTGAAAGGTTGAGTCAAACACAACCAAATTCTAAATGGGCAGAGTTCCATGCCAAGTCTAACATGCAAGGAAGGAAGGATTGGGCAATGAGTGCTCAACCCTCAAGCATTTTTCAGCCTTATTCTTTCTAGCTTACTCTCAGAACGATCAAAACCATGAATGGTTTACAAGAAGCAAACCCAAATTCACACTCTATCCCCTCTTAAATTCGTCTACTTCATCTTGCATTTATCCAAATCCCTACACATCGATGATTTTAGATTATTCCAAATCGATGACATTGGAAGAGTTCATCGTGGGGGTAGGGGTGGTCTCTCAAAAAAGTTCGACCACAGAAAGAGCTTCACAGAAGGAAGACTTCACTGTATGTCCCGGGTACTGAGTGAAGGTAGTAAACAAAGTTCTACTACACCATATAAACAAAGTAGTAACCAAATCTTGTTATCATCATTACCGTAGTTTTGATCTATGTATCAGTCATGCTAAGTGGAATGTTGTAATACCGAGTATTACATTGTATTAGCATATTGTCTGTACAGGTCAAACAATTTGCACTATGATCATGATTATGATTATCCATTTTATGAATAGTATAATTAGCTTAAGTCATACTACTTCTAGGCATGCCTCTAGATATCTCAAAAATAGCTTTGCAAGATGAAACATTAGAAGACTAAAAGAAGGTTACAGGAACACTGATTACCTGGTAACGAGTATTCTGCTTCAACAAGCTGAGATTTCTCTTACTGGTCCTTGCTTTGCCATCACACTAGTTTTTAGATACTTTAATTATGATTGGTATAGAAAACAGCATCGGCTACCCATGAAGTCTTCACTCTTCTAGTACAATTAAAAATCAAATAATAAACAAGTTATTAGAGATCAAGTTCATCTAAAAACCAATTAACTAACAAAGCAAACAAGGCAAACCTCTTTTTAAGAAGGTAGTATCTCCTCAAGAGTTTGAAAGAAAATACACTCAGAAGTCTCTGCTTGAAATGTTCATGATGTTCTCAGCATCTAGCATGGAAATTTAACTATTACTGAAATAGTTCATTTGGAAAAGTGTCGTTGATAGAAAATATCAGTTTTGAATCACAAATTCAAACTTCTTGTTAAAGAAGGTACTATGTGTCCTGAAGAATTTTGAAGAAAATATACTTAAAAGTCTCTGCTTGAAGTGTTCAGGATGTTCTCAGCAACTGGCAAGATAATTAACTTTTACTGAAATAAGTTATTTGGAAAAGTGCCATTGAAGGAAAATATTAGTTCTGTATCACAAATTCATACCTAGAGAATCTCCAGTAGCTGATAATCCACCATTCAAGTAAGATCTTGTTAACAAATCTGCATCAATACCTTCTGATTTTAGTAATCTATCTAGCACAGATCCAATCAGTTTATAAGCAACCAATGCAGTCTCATCACATATTTTTTCAGCACATTTTACTCCCATTCTCTTCGTGGTTTGACTGGTCCTATCAGGACTAAAGTTTGCTTCTACCTCAACTCTAGGTTTCTCCGAGCCTACATCACCATCAGGCTCAAATACAGGTTTCTCAGAGTTACTCCCATTTATTTCATTTGCCTCCTCAGAGAGCAAGGAAGGGCTTGAACTTCTGGTGATTTGCCTACTAACTCCTGCTTCGTAGTTAGAGGAAGATTCATATTCCTGCCCATATTCACTTTCAGCAATACTGAAGAAATAACCACTTCCAGCCAAACTAAAAGCATCAGCATTTCCATTATTTCCAAACACCTCCAAAAGATTCCCATCATCACCTGGGTCTGAAAATGGACAAGATATAATTCTTTTAAGGTGACAACTTAAAATCATTACATCTTCAACTTCCTCTTCAATTGTCTCTGTAGAAAACAGAAAAGTCTGACTTTGCATCATTTGGTTTATTGGATGAAGAACCCTTAACATTTCCTGGGTGATACTTGGATCATTGCATTCAAACAAGCATTCTGTCAGGTAATTCCTTAGTGAAGCCCTAAACCATTTTAGAGAAAATTTAGACTCTGGAACCAGTAAGCGTTTTATATGTCTCAGTTCATCAGTTTTAAATTTCGGTATCAACACAAGGGCTTTCACAATATTGTTATGCAAAGCTGCAGTTTCTGGTGAGAAAGGGTAAAACCCTGATCTGAGCATGTCAATATGTCTGGATCTATGCTTGAAAGACAAATAAATCACAGACAACGCTTTGAATAAATTATCTGGCAATGTATCCCCATCACAAAGTTTGGATAAAAACTTATTGAACTTTTTCTTTAACCGAATAACAAGCAAATCTCTGCTTCCCTTGCAATGGGTAGGTGTAAATTGAGGTTTTAGTGATTCACCTCTAAGTTTTCTGTTTGTTGCAGAGAGATCCTGAAAGGGCATTTCATCCAATGCTTTCAGTATATTATAAATAGACTTGAGACAACAGTGAGAGGTAGGAAGATCATGAACAAAATGTTCTTTGTTTCCATCAACATTTCGCAATTGGTTCACTCGATGGCTACTATTGCAATTATCTCGCTTGTCATGCATTTGGAAAAGTCGCAAGTAATCTTGAACCATTTGGGGGCTTCCACTATCATCATTCATGAAACTTCTTTCAACAGTGATTCTCAGAGTCTCAGAGGAGACCTGCTATGGTTAAGAATAACCTTAAAAATTTTGAAGAAAAATTAAATGATTAAATGAAGCATTACCCATAGTAAGCTTGCTTTTCTAAAAGAAATATTAATGAAAACTATAGTGTGGTTATTAAGATCTATCTGCTAGAAGAAAATATTAAGGTTATACTGAGCCATAAATTTTTGGAGGATGCGAGAATGTATTACTATATAGTAAAATAGAGGAATTCGAATCTCTCCTTATTTTCTGCAATTTTTCCCATTAGTAATTGAAGCATGTATAATACAGTTATTACAAGAAAAGAATGTCTAAATTATGTTTTTCTGCATAGAATTAGTTTTTCCTTTTCATTTTTTCTAAAATCAAATCTTTTAATTTTATATGATAGTAGTAGCTGATCTCACACATCTTCATTGTTGTAGCAAAAAGGATTACGCTCACCTCAAGCACCCCTCATAGCCCATCCCTAGATTATATGAAGAGAGGTAAATTACATGGTCAGCTTATAGCCACCAAGTGGCTAAGAGGTAGGAAGGTTTTTTTTCCAAGGGCATGCGTCCGCCGAAAATTAATCCCTTGCCCATCTCAAACCTGTTCACACATATAGAGATGGTGATATCTAGAAAAAAACACGTAGGTGGAATTGTTAGATAACAACCCACCACCACTAGACATCACTCATCATGTGAACCCATTTAATACCTTACCTAGTGTATATAAGGTACTAGTGTCTCTAAGTCTAACTAATTATACCACAATATAAACATTAGACTAGATATTTAGGCCAATATTCTTATTACTTCTAATAATTTCATTAACTAAAGCCTTATCTAGTGATGAAATGCTACATAATTAATGACATGTAGAACATAATCAAGGATGCTACATTAAAGAGCTGAGATTTACTACTGAATGAAAAGATAAAACTTACTTCAGCATTCCTAATATATGATTCTGGCAAATACCTACAGCAACAACACGAAATGATCATTAGTTTGTGAAAACTCTCCATTAAATTTACTGAATAAAAAAATACAAACAGAAATAAAAAAATAAGATAGCTCTGTTAACCAACTTTCATCAAAAGCTCACATAAAATATTCAAATGATCTCAAACTATGTAAATTTAGAATAATAAATAAATTAAATTCTAAGACCCAACGACTTATCAAGGAAAGTCTGTAAAAAGGAAAGTCATCATTTATCAAGACCCATCAACTATGCAATTTCTCATGCATGGTCTAGACAGGGCAAAGCTCAATGACATGAACTTTATTATCTTTCATCAAACTGCATCTGAATTGGAGAAACCTTAGCTAGCTAAATAGCATAATAAACATGAATTAAGAACATTAAAAGTAATAAAACCATAACTTCTCATTGCCTGATTACAGCCGTACCTCCAAGAATTTTTGAAGATAGAATCCAAATCAATTCATAGGTTTATTTTCGTTTAAAATGTGAATTAAAATAGAAAGGCAAGGGCATTACTACAATTTGTTTTCATCTAGGCCCCTGCTTATACACCTACTGATATATACATAAGTTCACACCTTCAAGTTAGATGATATTGTGTTCTGTAACATCATTACAAATGGACGAAATTCTAGTAACTTACATGATTTTAGTGAGAGCATCAAATAGTTGATCAACGGAGGTGATGAGTATAATACTGATTCAAAATTAATTCCCATGTATCTATGTAATTCTACGTCTCCATTTGACTGGGTAACACCAAAAAAACACACAATAGTCATATGGATCATCATTTATCAGCAACTGATCATGTATAAGCTGCACCTGAATATCTACAATATACACATGACCAAAATCCATGAGATACCTTAAGATCCCTAGTGTTGCCCCTAAATATGCCTCTAGAAGAGTCTAAAAGTGGATGTCTGAATTCATAAAAAATGCAAAAACCTGGTTAAATAATTAGCCACTCAACTGTTTACATGGAAGGATAGAAAGGTAGGTAGGAAGAGAAAATAGAGGAGAGGAAAGAAGCAAAGAGGCATCGTACTGTGCACTTACAAGCCTGTAGAAATCAAGTTTTTCAACTTCTTTCTACTCCTCTCTGTTGAAGTAGTTGTTTCTGATCCCATAAGTAACCTGCACAAAGTGTTCCGTCATTGACTCATTTCTGATAAGGAATATTTTATATCCTTAAAAATTTTGTGCTCAGTCATTGACTCATTTCTGATAAGGAAAATTTTATATCCTTAAAAATACTATGGACTGTCATCCGGAAAAAATTAAAGAATTTTCTGCAAGTGAAGATTGCTTTTGAATTTCTTTGATTAAGCTAACATGCAATCACAAACCCAAAACTTAATCTAGATGTTCCAACCCTACCTACACAATGTCTTACCTAAATTTAACAACAAACAGAAATCAATAAGTGACAATATACAGAGAATTCTTTAATATTTATTCAACTGATACTGTATAGCCAACCCATATTAAGAAACCAAAAGTTTAGAGCTTCCAGATCAAATTCCTTCACATTCTCAGCAAATGTTAAAAAAAGGGTAGCTATGCTACTCATCAAGACATAGACACAATTAGATAAGAAATGGAAGAAAATAAGTGGACAACAAACCTCCTTTTCTTAGTGAGTAGAACTTCTTTGTTCCACATAAGAGAACATAACCTTATCCCATCTTCCAAGGAAATATCCATTGTGGAACCTAAAGAAATTAAAGCAGGCAAATAAGAAATTGAATAAACATACCTTTATAAAACTAGTAACACGAAAAGAGTCCAATAGAATAATTTTCTGATTTTTGTGCTACAAGAGGAAAACTCTTGCAGCGCAAGGAAACCTTCTTTTCTTAGTGAACAAATCTTCTTTGTTCCATATGAGGAACCATAACAACATAGCTTTATCTGTTGTGAGACCGAAAGAAAAACTAAGGCAAACAAATAAATCTTTATAACACTGATAAGACCAAAGGAATCCAATAAATAATACACTTTGTTTTGTGCTACAACAGGAAAACCCTTCAAAACACTCATGAGTACAGATCGGATGAGTCCCATGAGAATTAGCAAAAAACCAACCAAATTTGCTCCAGTAATTGAGTTACCACCCAAAATTTGCTAGGTCAAAAGGTCAAGTCCATCTCACATTTTAAGAAGCTAGAATTAGCAGAAACAGACCAAGTTATAACACAAACCAGCCAATCTTTCTCAAATCATATGATCATGTGGCAGTTTCTAAAGGAGTGGAGAATATCTGAAGAAAGAAGATCAAAGGAAAGAGAAGTGAATATAAGCAAAGTGTAAGCATGCAAACTATCACAAACTTGAACCTTGATATCAAGGAAAGGTCTCATGCTACCAAAAATAAGAAAAGCTAGATTAATTGCCATTTCACAAACAATGTCCCAAGCAAATTTAAGGGAAATCAATTCAACCGTTAGCTGATCAATGATCATAATTAATTCTACTTAAATTGCTCAAAACTAATGGTTGTAAAAGGGTCCTTTGGATTGTTTTGTGTGAAGACTGCCTTCATACTAGTTTTGTACTTTTGTCCCAAAAAATGACCATATAGAAGGCCTTGCAATCAATGCAGAACCTAGAGATCGTCATCTAGCACGTCACTTGTGGCCTAGCTCGATCTAGCCCACGCCCAGCTCCACCCAATAAGTGTTGGGACGTGCCTTGTGGAGCCCAACCTAGACCATGGGTTAGGGTCGAAAATAGGTTGTGCCTAACATGGCACGAAACCAATTTAGGCATGGTTCGCATGTTAGACAGGCCCAATTCTAAAGCCAGAGTTATTTTGAATGGTTGGAATCCCCAAAAGGCCAAAATACCCTATTTTGAATAAAAAAAGGCTAGTTTAGGGGTATTTCATCAATAAGTGATTAGTTATAGGTTGAAAATGCAAGTAACCTTTTAGATCCGTTGTATATAATCTAACTTCATACCTGATGCTTTATGCATAATCCACAAATGAGTATTTTATTTAGAATGTATACATACATGTTAGAAACAACTAGGGTTGTAAACAAGTCGAGCCAAGCTCGAGCCAGCCTAGGCTCGAGCCTGTAGAGTTGAGCTAAGCTCGATATTTAATTATGGGCTCCAGCACGAGCTCGAATTTTTTTATTTTTTATTTTTTATTACTTTTTAATAAATAAATTAATATATTATATGTTATTAAAATATATATTATTACCGGCTCGTTTGGATCAACGAGCCACCGACCCAATAATAATTAGGCTCGAGTTTGGCTCAATTTCTAATCAAGCTGGCTCGAGCTCGAGTCAAGTTTTGGCGCAGCCCATTACGAGCGGCTCATGAGCAATTTGGCTCCTTTGCACCCCTAGAAACAACCAAGTGCAAACTTAGACATTGTACTTCACACTGAGATAAATGAACTCAATTTCTACCTAGGATCTTCGAATAATTTTAAAAACTTTGTTGACTTAAACAAATTAGATTGGTAGGGAAACCGCGCATCTATGTACCATATTTTAATTGTTATTGCTTGTGATACACTGACAATTTTCATGTCTATAGTTGTGTTTGAATCTTGTTTTAGTGCAGGTCACAAGCTCTTAGACGAGAAAAGAAGACGCTTGAAGGAAGATATATTATGTTTAGTCTTGAAGGATTGAGTAGATGTAAAGGAGTGTCTGCCAGATCAAGGCAGGATCTCAAGTTCAAATTTAGATCCCGACGAAAATAATACAAGTGATAGTAGGACCAAACCAAGCATGATCCAACCTTTGCCTCATCGTCACTGCTTTGGTATGGTAAGTATACGATAGAACTAGGTTAATTCCGAGTGGAAGGTCACAAAATGGATTTTAGATCACAAACATAAATATTTATTTTCTTGAGGATTTTAATCCTAAGATGAAATATACATGTAAATGAACTGTATTCCATTATTTTTATGGTGGTAAAGTTAAAGCAGGGATGTAAATTGTAACATCATAACCATTTAATTAATAAAATTTGAGTCTTTAATATGTTTATCTATTTTCCTTATTTTAAAAAAACTACCTTTTATATTTTTATTCCCCCCCCCCCTATTTTCTTAACACTTACAGTATTTTCTGATTTTTAAAAATATCCTAATTTTTTTGGATTTTTAAATTTGTATTTTTTTTATTTTTAACATAAAAATGGCTTCGCTTATACACTCAAGCTCGGGCAGGATGTTGAATCCTGACATCACAAATTGTGCCCTACACAGCCTATGATGGTTAGTGCTAGCCCTGGTCTCACATGTCACCTAAGCAGAGACTGATTGGGTTTAGGTCATGTAATGTCTAGTCAACCCTTTGCCACCTCTATTAGTGGCTAGGCACATGATGCTTGTGTAGCATGAAACTAGGCGATGGATTCTAAGATGACTTCTACATTCCAGAGTGGAGACCAATGATCCACATTGTAGGTGGCACCAATAAGAAAGCTTCCCTTTGTATATCCATGCTTTTTAAAATTTTCAAAAGTAAAGCAACCTTACAAATATTCAACTGAACCTAACATTCCATATTCCACATGACTTACAATTCAAAATCTACTAAGATAATTAGTGGTACATAGTCTGACGACATTGATGCATGTGATTAATAGCACAATATATTAGAAATATTTGTTATGTTATCAAAACCAAATAGGACACCAACCCTGTTGAGCTTGGGTCATTGGTTCATGTGTCAAACCAATGGGCAATTGGTCAAACCACATGTCAACTAGGCAATTGGTCAAATCGCATGTCAACTAGACATTGAAATGATTGACTCCATCAATTAAAGCAGCCTCAGTTGATTGCACGCCATACTTTCTTGAATTTATCTATACAATATACATTTAATAATGTAAAAGAAAACTAAGAAACAAAGATAGAATTTTTGAAATATATGCCAGATGACATAGAAATCGCTTAACACTAGAAAATTACAAAACATAGCTTCTCGCATTCCATACAAATAGCAAGAATGACATAATCAGACTATTCCAAATGGAAAATCATGTACAATATGTAGCAACTATAAACCTAATGAGAAGAACAAACCTAAAATATACTAAATATAAACGAAACACACGAGTATAGAAAATTGAATTTTCTTCAAAATCAAAATGCAACCCATAACAAAGCAAGCTACTGTTGAGATTGCAAGAAATGAACCTAGATAGGATACAAGACCAGTTAAACAAACTATGAAATGAACTATTGCTTCTGTTCACACAATTGTTTTAGTTTATTCCTAGGTAATTCAACATACCTTATCAATTTAACATGTTTACTCACAAACTGATCGTTGTCGTCACTAAATTAAGTTACTTGATTCAAGTGAGGAATTAGGTGTGCTTACTTCTTCTCGAGGCTTCCTGGAAGTCGTGCGACGAAAAGCTGATACAGGAGGAGATGAAGCTAGAAAAAAAAGCTAGAGAAGGAAAAGAAGAAGATTACTGGATGGATAAGAATGGAAAAACGCCGGAGGAGGAGGAGGAGGAGGAGAAATAGCGACAGGCGTCGATGATGACCGGGACAAGGGTATATGCGCCGTGCCCTAACTCCGGAATCATGGAACCGCGCGGCAGAATTTATAATTATTAGAGCTTCCTATGTGATTTTATGAAAAGGTCCGTTAAGTTTTTTTCCCAGAGAAAATGCTCCCTGAGGTCGCTTTTTTATGAAATATCAACAGATATCTAGGAGTATATCTGAAATATCCTCTGGTGACCGCCACTGTCAGACCGCACTTTAAATTCTCTGTCCTAAATTTTCTGTTTTCCCTTGTCTTATTATCGATTGGATAGTCATGACATCCTCAAGATGTGTATGACATCCTCGTGATGTACACAGCATTCCTAAGATATGATCTGACCCGATCGACAATGGGACATGGGGACACAAAAAGTTTAGGACAGAGGATTTGAACTCGTCAGACTGCCGGATTGTGTAAATTATATGAAAAATATAGTTTTGATTAATTGATACAAATTTTGTCAAGTTTACACATTGAAGTGGTGTTTGGTTGGTGAATTTGAGAATGAGAGAATCGAATAATAGTAAAAGATAGTATTTGGATTGTGAGTTTAGGAATAAAAATTTAAGAATGATTTTTAGATTTGTTAGAATCAACCAAACGGATAAAACTAGGTGAATTTTATTTTCCCTTTTATTTATATATTTTTTACTATCAAACTCATATTTATAGTTATTCCAGATATTTTCCTTTCTTATTGTCCATTTGAGTGGATACGAAAAT
>JBAMIE010000044.1:6192465-6216274 GCA_037177295.1 Kaempferia parviflora | reverse complement strand
TCTTGTGTGTACTTATATTGATACAAAAAAATACCAGAAGGATCAGCATGAACCTCTAAACCCAAGAAATAAGTAAGAGGATCCAAATTCTTCATATGAAATGAGGCTTGAAGATGTTTCAAACGAGCAATTAAGACAGAATCGGTTCAGTGATAACAATATCATCAACATAAATTAGAAGAATGACAACAATAGTAGATGTCTTGAAAAGAAAAAAAGATGAATCATATTGGCTCTGCTTGAATGAAAATTAGAGCAAAGTGGATCTGAATTTATCAAACCATGCCTGACGAGCTTGTTTTAACTCATATAGAGATTTCTTCAACTTGCAAACATCCAAGAAGAGGAAAAAGATAAACACGGCGGTGGAACCATATAAATCTCTTCTTTGAGATCACATTCTTAACATCCATCTGATGAAGTGGCCATCCTTGTGAACCATCAATTGAAATAACCATTCGAACAATTGTCATTTTAGTAACCAGGGCAAAAGTCTCGTCATAATTGATGCCATACTCTTGTTTGTTAACCAAGGCAACCAACCGTGCCTTGTAGAGATCTAGAGTACCATATGAACGAAGCTTGATAGAGTAGACCCATTTACAACCAATGATTTTAACATTTGGGGGGCATAGAACAATATTCCAAGTGTGATTGTCAACAAGAGCTTGAAGTTATTCTTCCATGGTCTTGCGCCAACACATGTTTTGCAGCCTCTGAATAACATGAAGGAATAGGAACAGTGGATAAAGTAACACATGTTTTGCATCCTTTGAATAACATGAAGGAATAGGAACAGTGGATAAAGTAGTATGAAGAGATGTATGGGAAAAACCGTACCAATCTTGTGGACGGGAGATTCTTGAAGAGTACTTTGGAATGACATTTGAAAGCTGATTGTCTGTGAAAGAAGCAGTTTGAACAGGCGCAGATGTCAAATTCAGCTCAGAAAATTGTAAAGTTGATACACAAAGCCAGGCTTGATTCGGTCAAAAATATTAGGTACTTCATAAAAATTAGGAAGGATAGGTGGCTCTAGCGAAGACTCAATATGAGTAGAACAGAAAATTTGATTTTCAAAGAAAAATACATGACGAGAGATAGGAAACCCGTTAGAACATGGATCATAGCAAACATAACCTTTGTGTGAAATAATGTAGCCCATAAAAGCACATTTAACCGATTGAGCAGAAAGTTTATGGCGTTCATGAGGTGACAAATGAACAAAGCAAACACAACCAAAAGTATGCATGTCAAGATAGATAGTTAGGATTTTTATGAAAAAGATGATAATATAGAGATTCAAAGTTTAAGACACGTGAATGCAAGCGATTAATTAAATAAACTACTGTAGATAAGGCCTCAACCTAGAATTTAAATAGAACAAAAGATTCAATCAATAGAGTTCGAACAACATTTAACAAATGTCGGTTCTTACGTTCAGCAAAACCATTTTGTTGAGGTGTACAACACTGTCTTTTTGTTGGAGAAAATCATGAAATTCATGAGACATATATTCGCCTCCATAATCATACCTTAGCACTTTGATTTTTAAAGAAAACTGGGTCTTAATATAGGCTACAAATGTTTTATTGATGGAGGAGGTTAGAAGACAAGGTTAAAGTTATGCGGGCGAGTAGAAGTACATGAGTGATTGTACTCAGGGTAAAACCCTAAGTTAGGGTTTAGGTTGAGAACCAACAATTACCAGTCGACTGGAGTGAACAGAGGTCTCTGTTCGCTCCGCCCATGAAGATCAATCGACTGATTCATAGTGGGGAGTCGACTAGAATTAAGTCATTGGGTTGTAACTGTCAAATTCCAAAAGAGGTGAGTCGACTGGTAAGTATGACAGTCCACTGGTGGCGGAAACACAGCTTAGGTGTTTCATCGTGAGCTCTATATAATGGAGCTTGGGGTGGCGGGCTTGGGTGACAAAAATAGACTTGTTTAAAGCCTATTAGAGTCTCCAAAGCTCTAGTGTGATCCTTGTGTGTGATCAAGAGATTGTGGCAAGGTTTCTCTACCGAGAAGGAGGATCGAGCTAACCGAAGTGTGTCAGGGACTAATCCACCGAGATTGAGGGATCGTCCACCTTACGGACAGTCGTGGAGTAGGAGCATCATCTCCGAACCACATAAACAAATATGCTAAGGTTTGATTGTTTTCTTTCTTGTTTCTAGTATTTAGCTTTTGTATTCAAATTATTTTTATATTTCCGTTGTGCACTATCGAATACGTAGGAAGCGAACAATTTGAGCAGACTATCTATTCACCCCTCTAGCCAGTGATCAAGGTCCTACCAATTCCTTAACTGGGATATCAAAGAACCAAATTTAATTGAAATGATAATAAAAAAATAAACATAGAAAAAGGATAATCACCATAGCTAGCCAAAGCACCACCTAAAAGGAGCATTGCTGCAGAAAAAGTATAGAGATAAACCTGAAAAAAAAAGGAATGTAACAACAGTTTTCAATATTCTCAGAAAGACATGGAAATGCCAAAGTAGAAAAAATGATACCATTAGGAAATTCAATACCTAAACTGGTCTACAGTATTAAATTTGTCCGACATATTATGGAAATTTAGAAAATAAAGATAAATAAGCCTCAATAATTCTTAGTTTAAGTGTTTAAAATCTCACTCCGACGCCAATCTTGAATTTTGTCCAAGCAACATATATGATGTAACTTATGACCAATAAAAAAGACCCTGGCATGTGTACTTGTGATGTCATAAAAAAAATATTTCTCACTGCAGACCATCTGAAAATTGTGGTGATTTGCCTACGGGACATATGACAGTAGAAGTTGTCTACTTGGACCATCAGAAATTCAAATGAATGATAATCCGGCCCAGAGATTTTCAGTGTCATAGGACAGGTTCTTGAGTGCATTATCACTTTTCACAAGCATCATATTACCATATAAGACAGGAAAATTCTCTCTGAATCTGAAAAGGAATGATGATCAAATCTTTAGTCCCACTATATAATCTCTTGTTCAAGCCAGTAAATACAACATGATTAGTTGGTGCCCATACATTCTTCAAATTAGAGTGCATCATGAAAATTAAGATATCACCTTTTCTATCCCAGATCTAACTGATTGCTCAGAGAAGTGTGACATATATCTTCTTTGCTACATATTCAGGGCAACGATCCCCCATCAGTATCTACTTTATCTCTATCTCTTGTTTCCTATTACATGAGAATGTTGTGTTTTCTCGTAAAAGTCACATCTATAATAACTTCCCTAAGACAATGGATCTTCCAAGAGTGAGCAAACGACCCCTCAAGAACAAATAAGACAGACTACTAAAGAAGACATGAAAATGCTCTTAAGCAACCGACCTAATATGGATGAGGCGGTCAGTTACCTTGCTATCAAATGTCATATTAAAGAGAGAGAGCACTACTCGGCTGTAGATGAATATGAACGAAGACTACTAGCCCTGGGCAGCACATGATGTAATCCATAGAAAAATAAAAAATAGATCCGCTACCTTAGCGACCCTCCTAGTGCTGGCCCACGAATATGGGAGGTAAATGCAGGTACACAGGCGTTAGGCGTTAAGCGTTAGGTGTATGGTGGGGTAAGCCTCAAATCCTCAGTTCCTGAGAATCGACCCCTAGCCATTACGCTAGAGATGTCATACGCCCACCGTCTGTGCTATGCCCGGGGGCATGATGTAATCCATAGAAGACAGAGCATAAAGTGGACACAACATTGACAAAATATGAACATGAGGACAGGAGCATAACTTGCTCTTGCAAAGATGATGAGGATCCTACACTGCATGAACGCACATGATCGAAGCTACATGAAAAGCACCCATAAATGATCTTGAACATGAAAGGACAAAGTGCTGATGTTGATGCATCCAAAGCTCCACCCATGAGTGATCTTGTTTGTGATCACAAAATCATCACTCCATGAGTGAGGTTGGCTGAGAATTCTCATCCATGAGCTTTGTCAACTACTACCTCCTATAGCAGCAAAAGACAGGATGTCAAATCCAGGCAGAAAATGTAAGGGACTCATCAGCAACATGCATAATCATCTGCTGTTGGGATGCATAACAGCGCTGGCCACGTCAAGATTGGATACATCTAGAATTGTTTATCTGATACCAAGAGGTGCTATCATCATTTTGGCTAACCCCCTCTCCCCTTAACCTTTTTCATAGACAAAAATATTCTTAAAAACAGCCCATTCCCATGTCTTCAAGAGTATAAAATGTGTTAAAATTAATAAATAATGTATATTGACGTGTTTTGCATAAGATGATAGCGATTGAATCCAAATTGAGGAAACATCCGGCTCCTCAAATTATAAAAAGTGAATAATAGGATAATAACATACCCTAGCCACAAGAGAAGAATCAATAGAATTTTTCCCTCCACCGATCCATATCAAGATTGAAAAGACAATCATAGATATAAATGTGAGAGCAATCACCTACAAAAGACATGGGACATAGATTATTTGTATATGCTGGCACAATTAAGAATGGTTAGCATAGAAAAAAATAGACAATTTTCACTCGTCTCTATAAACTTAAATTCAACATACAGGTAGGCATTCACAGTTCAACATGCTTGAAAAACACATTCTTACCAGGATTACAAACTTTTGTCGGCTTCCAACATGAATGGCTCGAGGAAAGCAAAATACCCTACACCCATCAACATGCAACCGACCTTGTTTATCCATTGACTTATCCAACAAAACTTCACTGTAACCACGTTCATAATCTTCCTCTTCATCATCACTTGCTTGATGACACAAGTCAACCCTACATGCCAGAAGCATAAACAAAATTATGAAATTTCAGATGTTATTTCATGCAGAAATTGTGATAATTAATTTCAGATTCTATGCCTCAAGTCTTCTAGTAAACATTATATGTTCCATAGTGCAGCTAAATTATGGGCTTGCCACGAAATGCTAAGATTATGTTTTCATTTTGCTACAGGGATCCCTGTAATATTGTCCTAGTTTAATGTAACCCAAAACAATACAAGCACAACTAAATTCATTAGTCAGGCAATAGAAATAAAGAAGAGTATTAAAAAGAACTTAGATTGGGCTATTATACGGAGGATATAAAACAAATAGCCAAAAACCAAACAAATATACAACATTGGCTTTACATAATATTGGTATTACTTTGCTACAACATTAAATGTACTAGAACAAAGGAAAATGTACAAAATTACAACAAAGGGCTAGCTTTGTTACAGTAATTATGTTAAAGCTGTGTGGTATAGATTCTCCTGATTATGGATTATGGTGGGTATTGATGCAAAAAAAAAAAATGAATTTAACCGAATTTACTACAATAACTTGAGTAGCAAATTGTAAATTAGGATTAGATATCAAACGTGTTTTTTATTCATCCAAATGCAATCCAACAATTTTAACCTAGAAGTTGTACTATGTGACAGATAAACATGAAAGATAAAATAAAGACAAACTAATTAAACCTGCTTATTTAAGCATGCTGCAAGCTTTCATGTTCTAATGTATCAAGGCATAGTTCTGTAATGTAAAAAATGGTTATAAACCTACTGCTCAACTCATTTTTTTGACTGGATATTCAATGCAAAAGGCACTAAACTAAGAACGTATATAAGCTATATTATGGAAACAAATGCTATTGTTTGTAGAAAACCAAGATAGCAATAATCCAAAAGGGCTCAAACTGCAATCTTCATTAGTTAACATGATGCCAGAGAAAAAAACTCATGAAGAAATAAGATATTCGCAGATTCCATGCTAAGCTTTGTGTAAAACATGAATCTGTTACATGATAATGATAGAGCCACAAGTAAACACCAACATGTGAAATCCAAAAAAGAAAAAAGAAATCCAACAATGAACGCGAGGATAAAATGCATTGCAGACAAGTAAAATAACATAATCGACCATCCTAGACAATTACCTAAAACGTACAAAAATTATGCAGTACAAATCAACAAAAATGACAAAAAGTTCATCTATACAGTAAAACAAACAAGTTGTTACCAATCAAAGAGATATCAATATTCTTTATTGATGCTACCGGAGCAACATGTATGTAAATGTTGACCATCATTGAAAGCTCAACATTTAGAAGAGTTCACATATCTTAACAATTCAAAGAGGGAAACTCCAGTGCACAGAACTGAGTGTGGATTTATGCGTCTAATTGTTATAACTGGTGATGGAAGTTACTTACCAGAAAGAGATAAGCAGGAGAAATGCAGCAAAAAAGATAATTTGAGGGCAAACTGCAAGAGAAGTGTTTGCAGTTAGCAGGTGTCTTGAATGAATAGTTGTGTCTGAAGATAAGCATGTAAAATATGCAAATGAAAACATCACTGAACTTTGCATGTATGCTTACCCATGAGAACAAATCCACAACCATGTGACCAACATTGCCATCCCTCGCAAGTAGCAACAAGGGCAGATATGAAGTATGCCAAATAGCCTGACATCAAATCAATACAGGCCATCAAAATATGGCACAATAGAAGTGTAGCACAGCCGAAAAAAGATGCTACAATCAATTGGTTAACATGGGCTAGAGAATAATAATTAGGAAGGCAAAAAAAAAAAAAAAAAAAAAAAAAAAAAAAAAAACAAAACTTCTCGAAAAAAAGAAAGAAAGAAATTTACATGGTAGTGAAATATAATATTAGGAGATGCCAGAAAGATTTGTCTAGTTTACGATGACACAAGAAGAAACCCAAGCTCGGATATTTAGCAAGTACCAAGGAAATAAAATAAAAAGGAATAACCAGGGGACGAAAATGGTTTGCAGCTAAGTTGCATAACAAGTGCATGATTTACATGCTCAAATCTCAAGATAAATGGTCTAATTATTCTTTGCTAAAAAAATCCATATTGTGTTGGATATATGCCATTTAAACCATCAAACCCGTAAGTTGACGTACCTGTTAAGAATATGAATATATAATTGATCCCTTACCTAAAATTTTTGGGATAAGTGGTTAATCATGGTGTCAAAGTAGAAGATAATCTGATAATGTGTTAAGAAAAAAAAAAGTATTTCATACATTCATGTGTCAGATTTGGGCAAATCAACTGTCAAAGTAGTCAGCTAATCGACTTTACCAATACCAATTGTTTAAAAAGATAAACACTCTACCAATCAATGTACTAGTGAATATGTAATAAGAGCAATTGATCAGCATATCATACACCAAGGCATGAACCCCACTATTTTTTACTCGGCTACATAAATTTTGTCCTGCCATTAAACTCTAAGCAAGATTTTTATGTCTAGTAATATTCATACGTTTAATTATGTCAAATTCAGTCTTAGATCTCCCTCTACTCATCAACTTTACCAATTCATCATTGTGTAATTATATAAACTATTGATCAACTTTGAGTAGAGCTAATAGAGACGTTTTTTATAATTGTAAGGTACCTTTAAAACTCAAAAGGAAGTTTTACAAAATGGTTGTTAGACTTACTATGTTATATGAATCTGAATGTTGGGATATGAAGCAAACACAGAAGTAAAAGATAAAGTTGAGAATGTTAAAGTTGATATACGGACATATAAGGATGGATAATAGGGTTGCACATATTGAAGGAAAACTATGCGAGACACATAAGATGATATAGATATGTACATAGGCGTCTAATAATGCCCCAATTAGGAAATATGAAACTATGACAAATACGCATATTAATTGAGGAAGACCAAAGAAGACTTGGTTAGTAAGGATAAAATAGGAGAAAACACATTTAAATATAGATAAGGATATAGCAGAGGATCAATCCCAATGACATAAGTAAATTTGGTCCGTGGGAGACTTGGCTAGTAAAGATAAAATAGAAGAAAACTCATTTAGATATAGATATGGATATAGTAGGCGATCAAGCCCAATAGCGTAATAGTAAATTCGGTCGTGGCACGGCTTTGTATTTTCTACCATGCTTTTAGTACATTAAACAAAACCATCAATATCAATCTCAATCCCAAATGAAAAAGATTTAAGAGCCGATATAAAACAATATCAAAAAGCAAAAGATGATAGACCTTAACCATATTAATTATTAGTGGATTAACATTCAAGGAAAAATTGCTAAAGAACAACTTAGCTAATTTAACCAGGACAGTCAAATCTCATGAAGTCACACATATTCAGTTAGGAAACTTTGATCAAATATCTGATGAATTCACACATTCAGTTAGGAAAAATCTTTCATCATTGGTGTTTGAACTCTCTTACACTATTTGTACTCTTAATATATGATGTTATCAAATATGTAGCAGATTTTTTTGTGACTAACAAACATCCAAAAAAAACAGGTTCTTCTGGCAGATTGTTTCATCATAAATCGTAAACATCTTATGAGAAATAAAGAGACTAACTTATATCTTTATAGTACGTTGGTTTCATATATATAATTCTCACTCTGCATAACAAGAAGCATTAGCAGTTAATGACGTTATTTCATGGCAGTCATTACCGAAATCATGTTTAGTCATTACAAACTGTAAAGAAATTCAGATTTTCCAGCAATAAACAAATGCCAAATTGTGTGTTATTAGGGTTTATAAGAAAGAGAAATGGTGATAAGTTATTTTATGCTCGTCTGCAAAAATTCATACACACAATAAAGGTACTTAAACAAATATCAAGCATAAAACTACTGCTGTCTTGGTTGAAAACAGCATAAACAGAAAATTTAATAGTAGCAGATGTTATGCTTGTTAGAAGAACTTTTTAACATTGAAAAACTTTTAACAAACAACATACAGTTTTTCTTTATAAAGAATTAGATGATATTAGACTAAATAATGGTGAAATCCAAGATTACTCTGTTTGTAAGAAGACTACATTTTTATATTATCCATCATACCTATGTTGGAAGAGCCAATCATGAGATGGAATATCTGCAACAGAATATATTTAATAGTGCAAATTATTCACAGATAATAGAAGAAAACACATGGCACAAGAAACAAAAGAAGGAGATTGTTTATGTATGCCAAGGACAGTGAACTATGATATTTAAATAAAGAAAATCTGGGACAAGAAAACTAGACAGAATTAGTCTGATATGGACTAACTAGAATGCACAGTATTTGAGGATTAATGAAAACATATGTTCTCACGAGCAAGAATATTTTTGACATGCTTGGATGATATGTGAGATAGAATCATTCATCAAAAATGATGCAACAAACTTTTTCAGATGTATTTATTTTTTAAGCAGAAAATTAGAAGAATGGCTTGCTATGAGAACTAAAACCATTAATAAGGGAAGCTTATACTACATCTTCTTATATGAAAGTGCTTGACAGAGAATAAGGAGCATGCAAATCATGAAATAGCACTAGCATAGCTGACTACCATCAAATCCCTTATAGATGACTACATTTAAAGATTCTTGATGCAGACAGTGGAAATAAATAGTAGGCAGACTAATTAAAGAAGAGGACTATTGAAGTGCAGTGCTGAGTTTCCTTGTCACCATAATCAAAAGCTGGAGTACAGATAGACTGTTGCATGTGGACCAATGAGGTTCTCAGTGCAAAAATAGGGAAGCAGGATTTGTTAGACTGTTATGATCAAACTGGAATTTGAGTAGGTTGCTTGATAATTTCAATTGGGTTTCTATCTCTCTGGTGATGAAGTTGGATGGTTTTCCTCATCTTTGAGAGGAGAGATGATGATTGACACAACGACATAAGTAGATTTCTTGTGCCGAATAGTATTCAGTTTCGGTAATTATCAGAAAGATACATTTTGATCTTGTTGCTCAACATGATAGAAGGTTTTAAACCATAGGTTCAAGTGTCATAGGGGTGTGCATCAAGGAAATCCACATTCAGCTATTTATTAATATCCCTAGAACTAATGTTCTTCATTATGTTCTGACAAAGGGGCCAATAGGAGGGTCTTTCCTCTGATGATGCTCAAGACTACTACTATGCTCCAGATATCCAAGTAGTTCAGTTTTTGGATTACACTACTTTTTTAAAAGGAAAGCCGCTGTTATCAAGAACCTGCTAATTGTGCTCTCAGCATTCATCTCAATCAGTGGGCTTCAAGTGAATTTGTGGATGTCCACGTTCACATACTTTAAATTTGCAGTCCACGTTCACATACCTGGGCAATGACAATGACACAAGCTCTCTTTGGGCAAATATGTTGGGTTGCCCACTCACTCCCTTATCTATTCCATATTTGGTGTAACCCGGCCAAGCAAAGCATAATGGGGAAGTTTATTAGGAAAGTTCCTGCTAAATTGACCTCTTGGCAAAGGCTTTTTGAATTGCTAAGGGGGAGAAGAAAGCTTGTAAAAAGGGTACTCACATTGATAGTCATCTATCCCTCAATTTACTTGATTCCTTTTTGGGTGATTCATCAGATTGATAGGATCAGAAAGATATTCATTTGGTAATAACAACAACATGCTTCTAATGTTTGCTTTCTTGCTTCAAAGGATCATGTGTGTAGACCATTCCTTCTTGGAGGTGTTGGAATTATTTTGAGCAATTCAATCAGGCCAACCTATTCAAATGGTAGTGGCTCCAGACACAAGATCGTTCACCTTGGGGATATATAGTCACACATCTATTGGGAGCCTAATTGCACTTGTTCCCATCCATGGAAAACCCTTCTTTAGATCAGAAACTTTTGTTGACATTAGCATTGTTCAGATGGTCTACGTACTAGAAATGTACCCTTCTATGGTAGATGGGTAGGGAAATACACATTAAGGCACATCATTCCTGAGATATACGAGAGCATTAGGGAGGATGTTTTCATAAAAGACCTTTGTTTTCACTGTATTAATCTGGGTCTATCTTTTAATCACTTTTGAATGCAAGTTCTCTTAATCAGATGTTTTAAAGGGCTAGTAACATCTCAGACTCACCTGTACCACAAATTAATAGATGGAGGTGAAGCACAACAAATTCCTTCACTATCAAATCTGCTTATTCTATTTTCATTCATAGGTGAAGTATGGATGGTTTCTATAAGATCATTTGAAGTCCTTCTCTACTTGGGAAGTTCAAATCTTGACTTGGTTGGTGGCTCATGACAACCCAAATACAAGATCAATGTTAAGAAAGAAAAGACATGGATCATTATGATAACTTCTGAGCATCTTTTCTTCCATGTGATTTTGCTAAGTATGATTGGGATCTTCTCCTTACATGCTTTGTTACTGATTTGTCTTCCTCTATGAACATGGATAGGTGGTTGATGGCTGAGTGTGAGGTCTGCAATACCTCCATTGTAATCAACACATGTGCTTAGGCACAAATATATGACATTTGGAGGAGAAATGACAATATCTTTCATGTTAAGTAGAGCCGACAATATTAGGCACGATTCAATAATATGTCATGATCAGATCAACTAGAACACAATTAACACACACATCACTGAAAGTGGTACAATATGACCCAAATATATAAATGAGTGACACAAATTGACTTGTTTAAATTAATTTTAAATTTTTTTATGTGATACAACTTTATTCTTTAGAGATTTTAATCAATATTATAGGCTATAAAATATTTTTAAAAATATATTAATTAATTTTGTGTTATTTCATGTATTTTTATATTGGCACTACCATTTATGATACAATTGACCCAACATAACACGAATTGTCACTCCCAATTCTAAGAAGCCTTGTACTCTTTGCTTAATCATCTGCAGCTTTGGACTATCTGTGTCGTCGGGAAACATTTAGTTATACCTTTATCTTCTATAGATCAGTTGCCAAGCTTGGTAGGCAAGTTTTTGTGACACTTAATGTAGGCTCTGAAGCTGGTTAAAATGCCTCCTATTTCACGTACAGTCCAATAGTAGTTCTTGGAAACAAAATTGTTATTCTAGATTTCAAACAGCCTAAACTACAGCAGCTCAATCTTCATGGAGAGATGATTGGGCAGGATAAGTCCTCTTGACCTAGGGCAGTTGTAGCACTTCTACCCTTTTGATATTTTGTTCTTGTTGTAGATGTTACACCCTTTTTCATTCCAAATTGTTGCCTCAGATCATTAGTATTGTATATTCTAGACTTTAGCTAATATATTTTAGGTAAACTGTTGTTCTCTCTCTATGTTTAAAAAAAATGTGTCAAACACTAAGAGGATAAGCTTCTAAAGATGATACGCTAAAATTAAGATTACATTCACTTTTAATTAAGAGATGCATTTTAATGCCAGATTATAGGAAAAGAAAGTCACAGAGTCTAATACTAAGGAGGTGCTTCTTGGTGATAATGTGAATGCTTTTGTATCGCAAACAAATAGAATATAATGAGAGGTAAATATCCAAGTGTACAATATCAGCAGTTTTTTGCATACCTTTTGGCGAGTCCAGCCAAGTTGCTGATTGCGATAGTGAATTCTAAACAACTGCAATCAATTTGGAAGTTGATCAACTAAACAGCTGGAAGTACGTGTACAAAAACACAGCAAGAACAAATAATGATGCGAACGCATAGATCACTTATCATCGCATAACCACTATGATTTGAGAAAAACAACGCAAAGCACATGCAAATACTGTCTTCGCAAGGCCAGATTAAGGATGAATAGAAAGACACCCACACATATCATGTTACCTCCTATAAGATGAGAAAAACCTTCTGTATCCAGTTTCATGGATCGAAAAATAATTGGCTAAGGACCGTATAAACATAATTGGCTCAAATTTGTCCAGTAGTTTCTCTTCTAGTAAACAATAGAAACAAAGTAGTTTAGTTAATTGGGCATATTACATATTCAGTAGATCACAGTATCAAAATCAATTAAATGTATAGAGCATCACTTTCAAGGATCAAATGTAGCAACACGTAGTCATCTACAACGTTTTGGAAGTCCTATCATGGCTCAGAAATATCAGCCAAAGCTGGACAACATTCATTTTATCTTCATGAATTTCGTCTTATAGTGTCACAAATTGCTCAACCAACAATATGAGCACTCCCTCGGTCTACGCTGCAGAATTTCTCAGCAGCCCTGACAAGATTCAAAGGAGCACCAATTACGGAAGCCAAGGATCCCATACAAACCTAAGAATCCAATCCATACAAAACAAATAACTAGAATCAACAAACGGGCATTGGCGATTGACTGACCTCTTCAATCAAATCACGAGCAACAAAGAAAGAGATCGCCAACTTCAAAGGGGCGAACAATACCAACCTGCAGGAACGCAACGACCGCAACCGCCCCATCCACGGCAGCGAGGACAGCATCCGCCGCCGCGACTTCTTTCGGCAGGCATCTCGTCGCCGCCTCCCCCTCTCTCCCCATCGAGCTGTCCGTCGCGGAAACCAACCAGTACGAGTCACGACCACTCGCTTCCTCGACGACGTCGCCCACCCAGACAACAAATCGCAACCACGAATCAGAGGCCGCAATCGCCGGAGAGTGATGGAGGCCGAGCCGACTACTAACCGGAGCTACAACACGCGGTGGATGGAGAAGCGTAGCCGCTGCCCTCCGATGCGCTCATAGCCAAATCGGTCCCCGATTAACGTCACCGATTTTAACTTCTCCAACTTACCCGTCCAACAAACCTGGCAGGCTAGTGGAGGGAACAGTAACCAAACTCGGCCATCTAGAATAATAATCCGGTGGCAACACAGGTATAATTTTGGGTACCTAACGGAGAGTACGAAAGTGCGTCCTCCGAAAAAAGAAGTGGATCCTTTCGACCCACGGGACAACAGCTGTTTGAATGGACGGCATTCGGTCCTACGCAGGTGCGCATAGTAATTCGCTCACCGCTTAAGCATTTTTAAATTTAAAAAAAAATATTTTACCATTATATTAATTTGTTTTTCCTTTATAATTTGCTCAGTAATATCCGCCCTATTAATAGCGTAGGAAAGGTACTTATTTCTCTTTTTAAATGTAATTTACTGATTATTTAAAAAAATAGTCAATCTTTTTCTAATATTTATATTAAAAGAGACACTTGCTATTCTTTTTCCAAAAATGATTCAAAAAAACCTCTAATTTTGGTTATGTTCCAATTCTGAAAAAAAAAACTTAGTTTATCCTTGTGACTATATTAGAAAAATAAAAAAGAATAATTGTTAAATATAAAGTTTCCTATATTAATCACATGAATATGTCTATATCTAAATAAAAATACTAAAATCTTATCTTCTTTTTTTAGGAAATCTAAAAAAAATAGAATTAATACGAATAATTGGAAGTGTACTTGCATATTTAGAATAATCATATAATATACTATATAATTCATTTTTGTATATATAAACAACTATTTTGTCATTTACTTTTTTAAAAAATAAATTAGCACAATAGGGAAATACTAATCTTAATATTTTTATATTTGATAAAGTCCATCCAAGCTACTTTGGAACTTTTGTTCTAAAATTATTAAGTTATTTGTTTCTTTAACAAAAATATTACATAGTTATAAATTTTAATTTCTTTCTATTTTTACAGTATTTAATTTTATGCAAGAAAGTATCAAACAATTGTGTATTGATAGTTGAAACAAATAGCTAAGCCCCAGCTTCTCAAATTCATATTTCTTGCAGGAACTGCAAAAGTTTGTTGCAACATTACAAAACTACTACAACAACCATCACTAAGTCTTAGCCGTCCGATTAGGTGTAAGTGGGGATCGGCTATAATCTTTCGCTTCCATTGTTGCTGCTGAATTGGTCGTGGAGGTTGCTTCTATTAGACCTGGAGTTGGTCAAGGAATTGTTGTAGTTGCGAGACAACTAGAAGCAGAGGGTAAAATAAGAGGTACTTTATTGCTTAATCTAATTTTTATGGAAGCTTTAACAATTTAGGGATGCATTGTGGATATTTAACACTACTAACTTATAATGGATAGTTAAGTTTTCTCAAAGGACGATAGCATCCAAAGGAATTCCATGCTTCGTTTGCAGATCAAATAGCAGCATATAATTCAGGAGTGATTTCAATATAGGAAAGTGAAATAAGTTGCAAATGGACTTGGCCCTCACACTACAAAGTTTGCTGTGTTTAACATTACTATAACAAGAGTGTTTCACAAATTGAGTTTACTACTAGAAGAATATCAAGCAAAATAACTGACTTTTAACTTGGCTCTCTTAGCATTTTGAAAAGAGAGTACCACAGTTAGTGATGTCAAACTAACGCACATAATCTACTAGTTATGAGCAAGTGTGCCATGACAGGAACAAGATGGATTAGGAGTTTATTTGAGAAAAGTATATATATATATACTCCTGACGTGGCATGAACACCAGAAAAATGGAGTGGATAGATACTAAGAAATCAATCTCACACAAGATTTGACACTCATACTGGGCATATGCAATGTGAACTATCAATAACAAGATTGATGTGCTCTTTCAATGCACCAACTCCAACATACCTCCTAATGTTCATTTCTCTCTACAACATTAAACCCTTCTCAAGTGTCCCCCTCAGCTAGTTAACAGCCAAAAATCAAAGGAGTTGATTGGATCAAAGCATTTTGGCAGGAATAAGCAGATAGATAAATCACCTTCCAGAGCAGTTATTGCTAGTCACGTTCTAAGATCAAAAGATCACGCAAGCAAGCTGTTTGTTGAATATTTTGGAACACCTAGCATCTCCTAATTCCATTTCAATGTTATAGAGGAAACTCAGTTGTTCTTTGTATAATAACTTTTACCCCATGATGCTGGTGCAATTTTGTATCATTCTGAGAGTGATGGTGAGCCACCAAGAATAGGTATCTGATTCAGTCCACCGTGTGGAGAGGAATCCTGCAAACTCACTATTCAAAGCCTGTGACATAATAAAAACATTACAGAAAACAATTGGCATTACTTTAAAATACCTGTTGAAGTCGTGGTTAAGAAAAATATCCTGTTATTGCCACAGCCGGTGGAGAATCTTTATTCTCCCAAGACCACATTCGAATGGTTATTCCGTGGTCCCTTCGTTAATTGCACTTCTCTATGATCAGCCTTTCTATTGAATAAAGTATACCACGGTCAACCAAAAGCCACGAGTTCAGGATCTAATGTATGTTTTCCTTCAATCATATTACCATAAAGGCTTTTCAACATGTCATGGGTGCAATCCTTTTCCTGCCTGCAAGGATCAGCTGACAGAAACATGCAAGATTGATTTCTTATCTCAATTGAGCTGATTCCTGGCTCCTTAAGAAGCTTCTTTTCCTTCATTAATGTTCTCACTTCAACTACATATTTCCACATATTTACAGCTGCAAAAGTTTCGGCCAATGCAACAAGAGCGGAGCTGTTATCTGGTTCCAGAAGAATAATTTGGTCAGCTGCTCGTTTACCCATCTCAGGATTTCCATGCATTTTGCAAGCCCCCAGTAGTGCTCCCCAGACCACTGCATCAGGTTCTATTTGCATATCTCCAATAACAGATTCAGCCTCTCTCAGATAACCAGCTCGACCAAGGAGATCTACGATACAAGTGTAGTGCTCCCTTGTGGGTTTAACATTGTGATCTTTCTCCATCCGTTCGAAGAACTCCAGGCCTTTCTCCACCATTCCCAGATGACTGCATGCAGAAAGTAAATTTATGAAAGTGACATGATTTGGTGCAACTTCTGATTTCTTCATTTTCTCATAGATGTCAAGAACTTTATCTCCATGTCCATTTTGTGAATACCCTGTCAACAAGGCATTCCAAGATATCATGTCAGGATATATCAAGGATTTAAAAGATACTTCAGCATCATCAAGAGCTCCACATTTTCCATAAACAGTGATCAAAGCATTGCCTACTCCCAAGTCAGATTCATATCCTCTTCTCACAGTCCTACAGTGGATTGCTCTGGCTTGTTCTAGAGCAACAATGTTAGCACAAACACTTAAGGCACAGTTGTAGGAGAAGTGGTTGGCTCCGACAGATGATTTTTCCATACGATAGAAGAACAGCAGAGCAGGTAGGCTCCTCGTCACATTGACAGAGTTGAACTCCAAGCTTCGACATTTCTGCAAATACCCAAACATCATGGTGTTCCACGATATTAGATTCTTACTTGGCATTCTATCAAAGATGTCAAGAGCTGCATCTAGATTCCCATAAGAGATATAAGCAGCCACCATAGCCGTCCATGAAACTACATCACGAGAAACCATCATGTCAAAAATTGAGCAAGCATCACCAATATTTCTTTGTTCACCATACATTGTAATCAAGGAGCTGCATACTGGAGTCTCTGATTCCAGGCCTCCTTTGACCACATAGCCATGAAACTTCTTGCCACTTCTTGTATGTTCTGGATTTGAGCATCCACTTATGAGGCTCGTGAAGGTAAAGCTATTTGGTTTCATGCCAACTTTCAACATATCAACAAACAGTTCAAAAGCATCGCCAAGCATCCCGTTCCGCACATAACCATCAATCATTAAGTTCCATGATCGCACATTTTTTTCCGGCATTTCTTTAAATATCACCTCAGCCTCCAAAATGCTCCCATTCTGAGCATACCCTCCCAATAAGATAGACCAGGAGATAACATTATGCTCTCCAGTATCATTGAAAACTTTCTGAACTTCTTGTAATCCACCACATTTTGTATAGATATCCATCAACGCACTCCCAACGAGCATACTTCTCATCCATCCCAATTTGACTAAGCAGCAATGAACTCCCTCACCGTACTCCAATTGTTGAAGGCTTGCACATGCCTTCAGAACCGCAACAAATGTTAGCTCACTCAAGGCCTCTCCTTGCGTCTTCATTATGGAAAACAATTCCAATGCCATCTCGTGACACCCTTCGCTCTGATAAGCATTGATCATCGAGTTCCAAGAAACAGTGTTTCTAACGGGCATCGTCTCGAAAAAAGTCATGGCCCTTTCTAATCTGCCGTTGTGTGCGTAGCCCGAGACCATCGCAGTCCAAGTGTAGACGTCTCTCAGAAGCATACCGTCGAACACATTCTCCGCGTCGGCGACACTGCCGCACTTGAAGTAGAGATTGATGAGCGAGTTGGTGGCGGCGACGTCCATGGGTAGATTCTTCTTGAAGATGAAAGCTTGGATCTGCCTTCCCTCGTCCAGCGCGCTGATATTGGCGGAGAGGGAGAGCGCATTGGAGAGCGTGAACTCGTCGGGGTCGAGGGCTGAGGTCTGGAACCATTTGAAGAGGCGAAGAGCTTCCAGCGGACGACCGTCGAGGGCGAGGGCGGAGATGATGGCGCTGAGGTAGCGGGGATCGCGGAGGGCGGCGTCGGAGATTGGGCGTGCTTTGGCCGATTGAGCTGCTCGGTAAAGGGAAGTGACGGCGGCTCGTGCGGCCGTAGGATTCGGGTGGGGCATTTCGTCTAAGAGCTTCGCAGCGTTGTCGAACCGAACCAAATTGAACCTGAAAATTAAACCGTAAACGACCGGTGCGAGTCAACAGCTGCAACTTTTTACCAAAAGTGCAGTTAAAATTGTATATTGATCAAGGTGCATATCATTTTTAAATTTTAATTTTTTTACTATATCCTTTGATAAATTTAAAAATGATTTACACTTTTTAGTAAATATAATATTTTAAATGTACCTTTTGATAAAATACCGTAACACTTATTATGCATTGGACCATAAATAAATGAAAGATTATGATGTAGAAGATTTCAACTGTATCTTTTTGGTTCTCATATTGACAAAGTCAAACTTATACCTTCCTTGATGACGCAATTATGGACATCGTCGGCGTTTAATCATCTACTAAAGTCAAAGTCAACGACTTTTGGGTAAGGACTCCTCAGCCAAGTGGACGCAGTGGATGATGTGCTGGATTTCACTCCATGCCCGCCGTTGGCTGGTTGAATTGAAAATATTCCTATTTTTTGAAATATCAAAGAGTTTCGGTTTTTATTATTATCAGAACGGGTCACCTAATGTTCACATTGACTCACTTACTTATTTAATAATTTGGAAAAATGATGACTTTTTATTTTTGTCCAAATCAAAATGATAATTTATCTTTGATTAATATTAATGCGATCAATCTTTCCAACAATTTTTATTTCATTTTAAAAATTTCGATGCTGGTAAAAATCATAAAAGAAATTTTCTTGAATTGTGATGAAATGAAATGGTTAGAAAAACACACAAGGAATCCAAATTTATAGTTTTATACAAAGGGTAGAAAGGTCATTTAGAGCCAGAGAGCTCCAGCCTCCTTCAAGATGGGCACGAGCTCGCCGGTGATGTGGACGGCGAGGAGTCGGTCGAGACCTCCGAGAAGCCTTCCCCCCACGAACACAGCAGGGAGAATCAGCGGCCGACCAAGATCCCCATCGGCAACTTCGATCTCGGCCGTCCCCTCCACCAGCGCCGCCGCCTCCTCAGCGGCCTCCTCCCCGAACTCACACACCACTGGGTTGACCCCCAGCCCGATCAGCAGCCGCCTCGCCACGTGGCACATGCAGCAGCCCCTCCGGCCGAGGACCACCGCCGGATTCTCCGCCACGACCACCCTCATCGGCCCAGCGGCCTCCCCGTCGCCCCCGGAAAGGGGCGCGGAGGGGGAGGACGAGGAAGCCGTCGGAAAAGTTGAAAATTCTCCCGGCGCCGACGAACGCCCCCCGTAGCTCGGCCGAGCCGATAAGTACGGAATCGCTTCCTGCATCCTTTTGCAATTCTTGACCCTTTTTTTCAGAAGAATTCACAGGAAATTGAGGAAAAACGAGGCACGGAAATGGAAAGAGAGGGAGCAGGAATATATATAGTAACAGAAGCGCCGCCGTGATGACGTAACGGAGAACATCCTATGGCGTCAGCATGCAGATGTCAGCTTGCAATCTTCTCACCCTTTTCCACAGCGTTGTGAACGAGGATGATACAGTTTATTAGGAGGTGACTTATTATAATTATAGATGATTCATCGAGACATATGGAGTTGCTCTGTCATGGATATTGATCCTTTGAAGATTCGGTGGAGAAAGACTAAGTGCTGAGTAAATTTGTACATAAAAATAGGTTAGAAGGTGAAAAATATTAAAGACTGAGCCAAGGAAAAAAATCTCAACATGGTTACTCCGACGTTCAAGTTGCTTGGTCGGTCCAAAGGATATGAATAATAGAAAATATAAAACTTATAGATCCGTTTCACGTGCCTATGACTATTGGTGAAGACTCTCCTTTATAGTGTAAGTTTTCCCTTGTGTAGTACGAATCTCAATGCACTTCTTGAAAAATATAAATTATTTTGACATTTTGACAACTTTTCCCAATTAAACGTATCATCTCTGTGTTTGACAAACACTTTAGAATTTTCTCCAGTACATAATGTACAATACATATTCTCTAGTACTTGATATTCTTACGACAGTTACGCTAGTTGAGGGGTATGTTAAACTGTCAAGCCGAGGAACCTTCGACTGACTCAACTGGAGGCCAATCGACTCCCCCTCTTTGTCCAATTAGACTTTGTTCTCAATTGGTCTTAGATCAATCATAATGGGGGACTCGATTTCTTTGAGAACTCAGCTCCTTGGTGGACCTGAGCATAGGTCAAAAGGCCACACCCTGTTATCTGATCGAGTAATTATGAATCCGATGTCTAGTTACTTGGTCTAGCATATACCTCCCCATGTCTTGACCATTTGCACTTATGGCTAGTAGCCACCGTGGTTTACCTCCTCCGTGTTGGCTCTGGGATGGGTCGGCGGGGGCGCTGGGGGCGAGCGATTCGCTTTTTGCCACTTGGTCTAAATCGATTGGCCATGACTGAACTGACTCGGAAGACATTCTAGTCAGGAACAACTTGGATGCCGGTCAGACAACAACTCCGCTCGGCTAACTCATTCTGTGGAACTGTTTGGTTAGCTATCTTGATCCACTTTAACTTAGACTACCATCTCAACTGGTTTTCATAACCTGGTTTGATCCGGAGACTCTACCTTGACCATTGTATCAATAATAGAGTAAAAAATTAATTCTTGATAAATACATATATTCTAATAAAAAAAAAATCTCTCTCGATATTTAACCAGTAGACTAAATTAAAGTCAACCCTATAATTAATCTTCTTTCACATCCTTAATTTGCCACCGATTACAAAGGACATCTGGATTAGCGTAATAAAAGTGAACGGGGGTAACATCACCGTCTCTCCTTCTCACGCGAAAACCTATATCTCGAGTCTGATGGCATCATCAAACATGCGGGAGGATCGGCTCTTTTTCGTTCAGCCACCCGTTTCGGTTATTTCGCATTCGGGATCAAGCCGGGTCGGACCGCGTCCACTCCACAGAGATAAATATATTAGAATAAAAAAAGTGGTTGGGTTGAGGCTCTGGTTCACACACATTATCACATCAGTTGTGGTGGGCCGGTTAGTGAGAAATTTGACAGATCAGAATCCTCCACGTAAGCACTGAGGAATATCTGATCGGATCTGGTTGACATAGTGTTGCCGACATTGATTGACGTACGTCGTGAGATCATGAAACAGCTGCTTAATTTCGTGATAGGTATAGGCAAATATTTAAATAACAATAATTTTAAAAGGTTAGTAATTCATTACTGATGAAGCTGATGGAAATATTTTTAACAATTTTTATATTTTAAATTCTTATATTCACAATGTTTTTTTAAAATTAATTGAAGCAATATATTAAAAATGAAAATGCATTTTGATTTATTAAAAATATTTGTGTTAGACTCTATTTACAAATACTTTATATTGTCAATATACACAGGAGCTTTGTTAACTATACATCTATTTATGGGATAACATGTGATCACCTAGTGTTAACTTTTTTTTTAAAAAAAAAGTTTACTTCCTTTAACCGTAATATTAAACTGTGACCACTAGGATTTAGGATTTAGTATGTATATTAAAGGAAGTAATTTTTTTAAAAAATTAACACTAAATACGGATTATAAGTTTTGTTACTCCATATGAGCACCTAGTATTAATTTTTTAAATTTTCACTTCCTCTAGCTTAAATATTATACCTTAAACTCTAACTCGATACTTTAAATTCTAAACCCTAAGTCCAAACAAAATTTAAAAAATTAACACTAGGTGCTCACATATATACATATTTGATATGTTGCACACCCATCTAGGAGCACCTAGTATTAGTTTTTTTTTTTTTCACTTTCTTTTACCTAAACCCTAAAAAAAAATTAACAATGGGTGTTCATGGAGTGCTCGTAGATGGGTGTGTAGCATATTGTTGGTGTTGGGTGCACAATATGTAACTCAGGGTTTTGATATATGACTAAGGTTAAATTAGATTAGTTGTAATCTAGCCAGTTGTGTTAAGTTTATAAGTATAGGATACTTGACAAATGTTAAAGTTCTAGTTGTAGACCCGGTAGTGACTAAGTTCTAGTGGATTTAGACATCTAAGTCCTAATTGGGAATCAAGCATGTGCTAAGTCTTGGTTGGATATCAAGCAACAAAATTCCTAGTTGGAGGCTAGGGCCTAGGTGAATCAAGTCTAATTGGTTAAAGCTTGGCAAACAAAATTCATAGCTGGAGACTAGGTAACTCAAGTCCAAATGATTAAGGCTTGGTAGCCAAATTTCTAGCTGGACACTAGATGAATCAAGTCCAAGTGTGTGAAATTAGTTGGAAGCTTATTGCTTGATAAAATATCCAAATGTGTGGAATCAGCTGAGAGCTGATTGCTGGGTGAAAAGTCCAAGTATGTGGAATCAGTTGGAAGCTGATTAATTTGCAAAATCGAACTAGACGGGTCAAATCTAGTCAAGTAATTAAGTACGAGTAACTTTGCATTCTTTATCATATTCATTACGTATAACAACTGTAGGGAAGCATGTTCGACAGTTCTAGGCAATCAGATGGAATTGAGAGTGATTGACGGGTGATAACTCTTGACGAAGGAATTTTGAAGGGTCTAGGCAACCATAGGTGGGTCGAGGAGATCGGAGCATACGGACGACCGAAGCAGTTTCCAAGGGATCAGGAGACGGTGTTATCAACAATCCGAATAAAAGCGGTCAAGATGAAGTTTGACCCTTGCCCAGGGACTGGAGGGTATATTGCTACTGGAGAACTTCGTTAATGTTATCTTATAGTTAGAGGTTGTAGCCAAGTCATCACCTCTACAGGCGACTGGAAAGGCTCCACGCTATCGAAGGAATCCTATATAAGGAGTTTTGAGGCAAAACTTAAAAATCACCCATCTACGTAGAATTCACTCTTGTTCTCTTGTTGTAAGTGCTCCAACGCTTTCTGTGATGTGACACGCTATAACACACACTTCATTTCTAATTAGTAACACGTAGAATAACATTTTAATTTATTTTAGTGTTGCCTTAATATATTTTATTGTGCTTAAACTTTTTAGATTTTTTTATAAGGTTTCTCCACATAGGAGAAATTAGAAATAAGAATCACATTTTATATTTACTACGTGTTTACACTTCTAATTTTATTGATCAACTTGTATGCTTAAACAGTTAGCTAGATTTATTTGCATACTTTTATTGTATTTGTCTTACTTGATTGAATGATTTTAAGTTTAAAATTTTTTCGTTGTACTTAGTCTAATTAATTTAACTGTTTTAAATTACTATATGCTCATTTTTAAATCCTTAAGTCTTAACATTATTCACCCACATTTAACACAATTCCTATTTTTTATATATACACACACACATCGTCTTGATACCCTACTTACCTTATGGTGCTCACCTAGTCACCTTGTGAGCACCATGTATAATTTTTTTTTATTAAAATTTCTTTAGCTTTAATACTGTAACTCAAACTCTAAACTCTAAATTTTAAATTCAAAGCTCTAAAAAATATATATACTTGGTGCTCATGAGGTGA
>JBAMIE010000044.1:6164130-6174193 GCA_037177295.1 Kaempferia parviflora | reverse complement strand
CTTCCCTCAAGCGAAAAGTCTATCCACGTTTGATCCTCGATCCACCAGGTCTTCCTATCTCTAGGTCTTCCTGCCTCTCGGTCCAACCGATCTACTAGGATTTTCTTACCCTTTGGTCTAACCTAACCTGAACTAGGGCTTCTTTTCTGGACTGACCAACTAGGATTTCCTTGCCCTTTGGCCCAACCTAACCTTAACTAGGGCTTCTCTTATGGATGTCCACCAGGACTTCCTATCCGGTGTTTAGTCCTCTTGATCCAGAACGAGAGCCCCCACTTCTTTTATTCGAGGTCAATATTCTACTTATATGGCTTGATTAGACCATAGCTTTTGTGCATAGTCGACGATTATACCTTCTGGCAGTCTGGACTATGATACCGATTGTTAGGACCGAACGAACTTAGATATCTCCATAATAGTATGATATTGCCCACTTTGGGCCTAAGATCTTATGATTTTATTTTTGATTTTACCTAAAAGACCTCATACCAATGGAGATAAGTTATGATCTTTTCCTTGTATTTTTAATGAGAAACTTTATTTGCAACCTTACAAATCCAACATCAAGCATTTGCTAAAAAAGCAAACTTGTGGGCTTTTTTTGCACACGATAACTTCGGCCCATGGCCGCCCAGCTTGAGTTTTCTACCAAATTCAACATCAACATATGCTACAATAGATGATTGAATTGTGGTGTTATATAGTATCCTCGTTACACCTTATCGTTGTGTCGTGTAGGGATTTCATTACCTCTGTGAACTCCCGCTCATGTACTTTTCAATTTGGATTCCTAATGTACTCCCTCTCAATGGCATGGAATCATGAGAGGGTCGCTAATGTGGCAATAGCAGTTCACCAGAGGTTGCACAGGCGGAGGTTGAACTACTATTGCATCCCTAAACCCACCTTGGACACAATCCCTTCTCTAATTTGGCAAGTGCACCATAATTGAGGAGCTGAATTAGAGAATATATGAACTACAAGTACGCTAATAACTTCCAATATAGTAGAATTCAATAAGGAAAGGTTTGGTCACACTAGAAAACAATTGCTCTGATATGGAAGGTGTTGAGCGGATATTTAGGATTGTGAGCATACATGTCTTTAAGGGTGTACTCTAAAACACGTAGAAAATATCTAATAATTGCTATAATATGTTTAGAGTGAGTTTAGAGTTTAGGATTATAGCAACTACATAATAGCTTCTACAACCATTTTAAAGTGATTTTAATAAAGTTTAAATAAATTTGACAAGTTAATAAATAATATTATGATATAATAGTCTTCATAAACTCTAAACTCTAAATTTTAAATCTTAAATTCACCTTAAACAAGTAGCTATTGGATAATTTTTACATGTTGTAAACTTTAAATTTTAAATCCTAAACTCACCATAAATATATTGTAGCAGCTAACGGTAGCTCTACAATAACACTAGTCAAGGGGAATTTTCAAGATAAAAATATTGGACAGTGCCCTCTTAATTTTTTTTAAAAATGAAATGAATAATAAAATTTAAGACATCCTTTTAATTTTTACCCTTATTTTTATTTAATAATAATAATAATAATAATAATAATAATAATAATAATAATAATAATAATAATAATAATAATACTTAACACGAGATCTCTATAGATAAGTGAGCATGATAATAAAACTATATATAGAATACTAAACTTTGTAATCTTTAAAATATAAATTGTATTTTATAAAATACTAATTATAAATATTATATTTCACTTAAATGTTTACTAAGTTGTATTGAGTTAAATGAATTAAGAGAAATTATTTAAAATATAGAAGCATGGAAAGGAAGGAAAAAAGAAATGAAGGTTTGCAAAAGCAACGGTTCTTATTATAATCCATTCCTTATAAAAGGATTTTTCTTCTTTTAAATGTCAACTAATTAAATTAAATGCCTAATTGACAACTTATATAATTAATAATATTCCCACGTCGCTACTAAATATAATTTAGGAATTATTTTTTTAAATAAAAATTCATGACTAAATATTTTTTTAATCATTTCCATTTATATTCATTTAAAAAAAACACTCCCCTTATTTATCATGGCACATACGGTAGGAAACAATTTGAAAATAACTCATTATTTAAAAATTTTTAATTGTTCCTTAAAATAATTAATTTTCTCAAATATAATTAATAATTCCCATTAAAGAGAAAGCATTGCAGCAACATGAAACTGCCTCAAGGCTCAAAATAAATAGAGCAAGAAGGTTGAGTCTTGCAACTCAATGTAGCGCAAGGCCAATAGGATGTTGTTAACCATCTCACCACCTCTCGGCCGAGTAACCGTTGTCACCACCTCTCGCCTGAGTAACATTCTCACCGGAGAGCACAAGAGTGAGCTACTTCGGGCATTTCAATTGTCGCGATAGCATTAGTCTCATACCATCAATTTAAGTTGTTCTATTGACTCTCTTCATTCCAGCCGATGCATTAAGCGCCCATCAATGTAAAATCCTAGAGAAGGATCGGATCATATTAGATCTATTGTAGATAATTTTACTTTACATTGCAATAGATTGTTTCCGTGGATCAAATCGGTGATCACAAGGTCCCACGACTGTCAAAACTCCCCTTCCTAGTTTCAACTAAATATGGCAGGGGAATACCTACAATAGTTTGGAGTTGTAAACTCGGTGGACTCATATATTTTGCGAGCATCCAATTCATTTGCTCTATTATTTTCATTGCATATTATATGGCTATTCTCGAATTTGACCGGATCAACCGATCCAACTGTTTATTAGGCAACAATGCCTAAAAGTGTTTCAGACGACACAGATCGTCTACAAGTACACAACAAAAACTGCAATATTAACGTGAAGAATTAGCTTACACAAGCAAGAGAAGCTTGCAATGTCTTATTTAAGGGACCGGATAGATATCATCGAGTTCATAGTTTAGCCAGTGTTCTGCATTCCGGCAGCAATGCCCTTCATAGTCAAGATGAGGGTGTCCTCCAGTCCAGGGGCATACTCACTGCTTGGGTTGAGCTTCACTAACTCAGCAGCTGGTTTATTGGACTCTGTAATCTCCTTTGACAGATGAGGCCTCACATTGACATGGTATGATGGATCCCTGATTTGCTTCAAGGTATACGCTTGGCAAGCGTTCAGAGTCGTGATATAGGCGTCTCGCAGGCGTAACCTCTGCTTCAAGTATGGATCCCCTTCCAACAGATCTTTGTGACCAGCAACCTACACCAAGAGAATCAAACAGTTTGAGCTAATTGAATGGCAATTGTATTTGCTTGTTCATAAGAAACTTAAGAAAGAGCATTTCACCTGAAGAAGAAGTTGCTTTGTTTCTTCGTAATTGGCTCTTAGCTGTTCCCCGAACTTCCACAAATCTTCGGAAACTAACAATTTATCGTACAAAGTAGCTATTCCGGGATCTCCCTTAGCGAAAACCATCTCGACCAAGTCAATGGTGACCCTGAAAAATGGCCACTCATTGTACATTTGCCGAAGAGTTCGAAGATTCTTAACATCTTTTTGCAAGACATGTTTGAATGCAGCGCCGAAGCCAAGCCACACTGGTAGGTGGAACCGGGTTTGTGTCCAAGCAAATATCCAAGGAATTGCACGGAGTGATTCGATGCCCCCACTAGGCTTCCGTTTAGATGGTCGGCTCCCTATGTTCATCCTTCCATACTCCAGCTCAGGTGTAGCCTGTCAGTTGTAACAAGAATTGAATTTAAGTAAAAAAAACTGAAGAAGCCACCTAAGACATGCCAATTGATCACTTACAAGGCGGAAATACTCGACAAAACGTGGTTCTTGGAAGACGATAGATCGATATTCCTTTGTGGCTACAACCGCCATTTCATCCATCAATGTGCGCCATTCTGGCTTAGGGGGGATGGGGGGATGCATTCCATGTTCAAGTGTAGCAGCTGTGAAACGTTGGAGTGTCCTGAAGCACAAGTGTTCCTCTCCAAATGACTGCTCGATAACTTCACCTTGAACTGTAACTCGAAGTGATCCATGAACTGTATCCGGAGGCTGAGATAGGATAGCCAGATGAGTAGGACCGCCTCCTCTCCCGACAGTTCCACCTCGCCCATGGAACATGGTCAGCTTTACTCCATACTGGTTGGCAACTTTTATAAGCTCTTCTTGAGCTTTATATAACTGCCAGGCAGCAGAAAATCTACCAGCATCCTTCCCTGAATCCGAATACCCGATCATAACTTCCTGCTTCCCGTTAATTCTGTTCCTGTACCAATCAATCGAGAAAAGTCTGGCTAAGGCTGCTGGGGCAGCTTCAAGATCTGCAAGTTTCTCAAACAATGGGACTACTCTCAATGGAGTTTTCACATGGCACTCGCGCTGCAGCAGCTCAACGGCCAAGACATCTGATGGAGCAGTTGCCATCGAGATGATGTAAGCCCCAAAGCTGTCTGAAGGAAGCTCTGCTATGACATGGAACGTGTCCAAAACATCAGCAACTTCTTCCGTCTTCGGTAAGTCAGATCCAAATAAAGGACGTTTTCCATTGAGTTCAGACAATAGCCATTCTTGACGTTGCTCCTCAGACCATTCCCGGTAGGATTGAATTCCCAAGTGTTTAGTAATAGCATCAATAACGTCAGTGTGCCTGTCCGATTCTTGCCTGATATCAAGTCTGACAAGGGACAAACCAAAGGTTGATACTTGACGCAAAAAGTCAAGAAGACTCCCATCAGCAATAGATCTATCACCACAGTCACAGAGTGATCGATAGCAGAGTTCAAGTGGCTCCAAAAACTGCAAGAAAGGGATAGAAAAGGTTAGTAAGTATTTCAGCTAATAAGATTAGAGATCATTATAGCACCTGTTCAGTGCTGGTGAAAGTTGCTTCCTCAGGAATGTCAGAGTATCCATTTGAAAGTAAATGGCGAGAGCGCTCTCGTGTGCAGTATAATTTATCTCTCACATCGCTAAGAATAACACGGTAAGGTTCACTTGGAGGAACTTGCTTCCAGAACTCTGTTAAACAATAGGTGGAAATAAATAATGAATTATTAAAGTTCAAATGAACTTGAGTTTGCAAAATCATTTGTACACTGGAAAACAAATCAATAAACAAACAGTACCAATGTAGTGCTTTGCATCTTTTTTTGAGGATTGGTGCAGCACATCAGCTTGTACTCGAAGTTCAGAATTACAACGCCACATAGACAACTGCAGTAAAATAAAGAAACATCAACAACTTGCAAAGATATCTTGGAATTTCAAGTGACCAAGATCAGATTAGTTAAAACCTCAAACATCAGATCTTCAATTTGTGAATAGTACAAGTTTGCTGCCATCATTCTGGCCAACAAGCACACATCCCTTGTTACTTCTGGAGTAACTCTTGGGTTACCTAAATGCATAGGAAATTTATAAGAACAATGCACCAAAGCTCTTACTCATTTTCAGGAGTTAGGTCATCTACATTATAGTCAAATTTTAGGAAAGAGAATGTATGACTTGTCTAAACTCAGCAAGATAATATACCATCACGATCACCGCCCATCCAAGATGAAAACTGAATAAGAGGAGCATTATAAGGCATACGCTCATCTATCCCAAGGTTTTTCAGTGCTGTATCAACACGCCGTAAGAATTTTGGAACACCTTTCCATATGGTTTCATGGAAATAGCTCATTCCGGCACGCATTTCATCTTGAGGAGTAGGAGGAGTTCTTCGGATTTCATCAGTTCTGAAAGCAGCTTGAATCTGCACAACTCAAACCAATTAAAGAAAACTCGCCCTACTTTGAGACAATCATAGAAGGAGACAACATCATATAAGGGTTCAATGCTCCAATTTCCTATGAATAACCTTGATAGAGAGAGAATTGAATTAATTTTACAGAGAAACCCCTGTAAAAAAATGTATAATTACCTCTCTCTGAAGAGCCTCATCAAGTTCCTGCTTGTCATCTGGAGTAATGTCTTGCGCATTCAGCTGAGTCAAACAATTCCTTATCCTGATAAAGCATAAATGATAGGTAAAACAACTTATTTTCTTCCCATCATAGTTAAGCAAGCATAGAACATCCAAAATGGCAGAGACGATATATGGCTGACTTAAAAGATACATCTTTTTACTATTTGCAATGTGGATATATTGTGAGGATTAACAATTAAAACACTGGCAATCAAGCGTTACTGTGACAAATATTTCAAAATGAACTGTAGCATGTACATATTGATTGATAGTTTGGACAAACCTTGCATGCTTCTGAAGCAAGGATCTTCTGACTGACTGTGTTGGGTGTGCGGTCAAAACCAGATCAATAGTCTGATTCTTTAGAGCATCAAATACCTCTTCTTTGGACTTATTCAGCTGGACCACAAGGCGCTTAAGTGTTTCCTCTATGTCTGATTCAGTAGCTGCAGAATTTTCATCAGCAAAATCACCCTTTTTCAGCTTGGCCCGCCTACGATAAGCAATCTGAACCTCCTCAGCTAGATTAGCCAAGTTAAGCATGTGGGAGAATGATTTTGTGACCACGATTGTGTCACCAGCATCCAAACTAGTAAGCACTTTCCCCAGATCCTCTAGCTTCTGAGGCTCATGCTTGTCTTCATATTCAGCAGAAAGCTCATACAAATCTTGAACCTGATACCAATAGCAAAAGCCCAAATTGAAGCAAATAGTTTCAATAATCACAAGCTCGCTCAAGTTCGAATAAAAATAAGGCAAATAGCAGATTACAAATGATCATGAATGGATCGGCACAAGAACCATCGAGAGAAAAAAATGCAAAAATTGAAAAATCCAGATGGTTAACGCCCCTTCCGGTCGGCCTATCTATCAACCACAGACTCCGCCGAAATCCAATTTTTTCCCCCATCGAAAACAAATACCCGAAAAAAAAACCAGACATACCGTTTCTCTGATCTCCTCGCCGTGGAGATCCTGAAGAATGTCGAGGAAGCGATCCAAGAGGAGCGCGTCGTACTCGACCAACTTATCGTCCTCGGAGACCTTGGCGGGGGCAAGAAGCCTGATGTGGGCATCAATGGATGCCATCTTCTCCGGCTTCGACATCGCTGCCGCCGATTCCGATCCACTCGCTCCTTCGTCTCGATTTACGCAGCGCGAGAAAGCAAGGACCGCGAGGTCAGTGCACGGCACGGGTGCCCGCAAACCCTAGATTGCTTCCGCAGTCGCCTCCGCGAGACACCGAGGAGAAGCCCGTCAAGCGCGGAAAGCAGCGAGCGATGAGTCAATGCGCAGCCACTCGATCGCTCGGCTTCTATTTATAGAGAAGCAGTGAGCAACTCTCGATCACTTTGTCTGCCTACAAACCGTTATATTATAGCAAAATGACAAAATAAAATCTACTAATTAAATTGAACAAATTTTTAGAATTTTAATAAATATGTCTCGGTATCAAAATGGCATATACCTTTTTGTTCAAATAAAAGGAATTTATATTATTGCTATTTCTGAACTGAACATTAAAAAATTATTAATTTTCTCAATTTTAAAATATTGAATTAATTAAATTCGGTGAACCATCTCAATTGGCGAAGCAATTTTTTTTTAACCCAGCAGGTAAGTTTTCTAAGTGCTCAAATCAACGTGCTTTAGTTTTAAAATTATTAAAATACATAATTTATCCTCTTTCTCAAATGCATTCGACTTGGAAAAAAATAGTTGACTGATTTGTTTTCGAGTCGAATTAATTTTCTTTATGTTTAAAAATTCATGATAGAAAATAAATTGATGGAGGTAAAAAACTCTAAATAACATGAAATTATTTCTCACGTGTTTATCTAGTTCTCCTGATTATAAAAATACTATCAAATATTAATTTAATTTAATAAATTAAGAGCAGTGGTTTTTAAAATATGAATATATCTAAAAAATTAATTCGTGTTAAAAATATTATTTTTAATATATTATGTCAAATTGATTTTTGATATCATTTCATCAAATTATTTTTACCAAAATTGACTAATGAATTTTTTAAACACTGAAAGAAATCAATTTTACTGAAAAAAAAAAATCAATCAACTGATTTTTTTACCAATCAAATTGATTTGATAATATTTGGTAATTTAAAAATTAAGATATGTGATTTAAATATTTCAGAAAACGTATCTACTGGATTGGGTAGAAAGCTGTTAATCATTTGTAAGGCCAAAAATGTTTGACGGTGTTTTTTTTTTTTTTTTTTTTTGTATTTTCGTGTTTTTTAATGTCTCTTCTTAATTTTATTAATATTTTTTTTTTGAATTCTCATATTTTCTCGGTCAATTAAGAGGTGTCAAATGAGTAGAACTGTAACTCTAACTCTAGTCAAAGATGTTTCATATAAATATTAGTATTTTTATTATTATTATTTAATAAGTATTTCGAAATATGAAAATCTAAGGATAAAAAAACAAAAATTGGTAATTTTTCACGTTAAAAATATCTAAAAGATGTCTAAATATTGTAGCAATTTTAATAAAAAAAATTACTAATAAATTTGATGGGAAGTACTATATTATAATTTATAAACGAGTTAAACTGTATTAAACGCAATAAGGTAATTAAATGAGTCTCGTCATGCTGCCGTCATCACTCATGCGGTATATATGACTTTCCATTTTAAGAAAAAAAATCTGTTATCTACGTCTAGATTCGTGGAACTGATCAATTAAATTGTTAAATGAAATGGAGGCATGACTGGTGATTGGTGAGTATGATACTTGTTGACGGTTGATTCCATGCCATGGCATTATCTAAATCAGATTCTTTATCACTTTCAACATTGTCGGGTGTTTGGTACATGAATTTAGATTGGGACTCACATCAAAGAATATTAGACTTCTGAGTCATCTATCGTGAGTATTTTTCAATTTATACTGATAGCCGGTGGGAAACTTTCGTGAAGCCGGGCCGACCACCTTCAGGCTAATTAAGTTTATTATTTTTTAGACGGATTTAGAAGGTTGAAATGGAAATAAAATAGGTTTCATTTTCATTTTTGATATTTGGTAGATGATAATTGAAATTAAAATATAAATTTTGATACCTTTAATTTTATAATCCAACCTCCTAAATTATTTCTAAATTTATTATCCTCTCAATTAAATTTATTATTATTTTTATTGTCAAATATATGCCCTGTGTTTTTTTTTAATTATTAAAAGATTTTTTTATCTTAAAACATTGAAAAATACACTTGATCTGGACTCTTATATTATTATAAAATAAATAATAATAAAACTATATTGGCGGTTCAATGCATGTGTACAGCTAATTTTTATACAATGAGATTTATTTAAAACACTACAAAATAAATTTTTAAAAATTAGCTATTTTAACTAACACTGTTACATCGCCAAGTGTAATCATACTTTTTTTTTTTTTTACATTTCACTGTTTAGAAAAAAAAATAATTTACCTCTAAACTTATAGAATTTATATTAGTTTATTTTTATTATTTGTCAAAATGTATATTTTTATATTTATAACTTTTTTAAATTTTAAATTCAATCAATTTATATTTATCTATAAACGATAAAATTAAGGATGTTAGGGTGATCATAAATGGATGAATAGAAGAAGAAAAGAACATTAAAAAAAAGTCGAAGTGATGTTTAAAATGCTTATAAGCGATCAATAAATATTATATTTAAACAATATAAGACTATGATAAATAAATACATTAATATATAAAAAAGAAATAAAAAAATTAATTAGCAATAATAAAATATGATTATATATATATAATATGATTTAGTAGAAAATAAAGTCTAATATAATAGTCTTGTAAGTAATTATATATATTTTAAATAATAATTTTTAAAAATGATTTCATTTTCCTCTTTATTATTATTATTATTAGTTAAATTTATATATTTTATTTACAAAATCATAACTTATGTAATGATAAATTGATATATTTTTATTGACTCCATAGTATTTATGGAAGCACAGTGATCCGGGGAGTAGGCGAGGAGGCTGACGAAAGGAGCGCCAGTCCCGAAGGTCCGTCCGTTCGCTAGGCAGGTCGGGCGTGGGGCCCGCCTTAAGCTGCTCAGAGATGCCAAGCTACCCG
>JBAMIE010000044.1:6136746-6149385 GCA_037177295.1 Kaempferia parviflora | reverse complement strand
GTTTGAAACTCCAAAAATGTTAAAAATCATGCAATCTGGAGATAATGAACATTAACCTTAGGGGTATTGTAACAATAGACTGATACTAGGAGTAAAATGTGATTCCAAAATTTGGGAGGAATTTCAGAAAAGGCAACAAAATATGAGAGTCAAAATGAAATTTCCTCTAACAAACAATTATGTAAGATTTTGTAACGGTATTTCTAGTAAAATGTGATTCCAAAATTTTGGGAGGAATTTCAGAAAAAGCAACAAAATATGGGAGTCAAAATGAAATTTCCTCTAACAAACAATTATGTAAGATTTTGTAACGGCATTTCTAGTAAAATGTGATTCCAAAATTTTGGGAGGAATTTCAGAAAAGGCAACAAAATATGGGAGTCAAAAATCAAAATGAAATTTCCTCTAACAAACAATTATGTAAGATTTTGTAACGGTATTTTTAACTTTGTGAGAAGGGAACTGACATATCCTCAGTTTGCAGAAATATGTCCAATTTATAAACAAAAGCATCAAATAATGAAATAAATGACTGGATAAATATATGTAGAATCCAACAAGATAAAACATATCAACAACCCTCATCTTGCACCATTGCCTCAGTTTCATCTTCAGAAGAAGCCCAATCACCATTTGATTTTCTACATGAAGAAGCTATATGATTCAATGCAGCAATGAGAGCTTCAGCATGAGCTGCACTATCCGTGAAATCAGCAAAAGTTTGTTTAGGTGATAGAGAACCTATACATCAAAACACTTTGGTTACTTGATCAAATACACAAAGAACATGAAAAATTGTAAAGATTAACTAGAAGCCAGACACCTACCATCATCATCAACCATATGATGGAAAGGTGTCTTCGGTTCAATTATTTTCTGTCTCACTGGTTTGTTGGCTTCAATTTCATCCAAGTTTTCTTGATTCCATCTGACTCTACCACCCTTTCTAGAATAAAAAAATTGTTTTGGTCATTTGAAGAATCATGTGCCATATATCAGCATCAGGGATGTAATTCAGTAACTGAATTCATATGCATATCTATTGATAGTTCAAGGGATGATGAAGTATAATATGGTTAACAGTGATTTTCCGAAACAAGTTTCTTAAAATTAACTTCACTTTGCTAGCCTGTATGGTGTTTCTTGCATATGCATATGACAAGGAACAAACAATGGGGGGAATAACGTAAAAGAGAATAGAAATAAATCAAAGCACATGGATGCCAAGTTGTTTGGAAGTAATACACAAACAAAAGGGAATCTGAAGTTCAGTAAATTCAAAATTTGGAATAGATAAAGAGAGATAGAGAGGCAAAAGGCTCAACAAAGATTATGGAATAATTGTGACTATATGAGAAATTCAATCAGCTCAAACAAGTGATATTATCTACAAAGAGACATAATCACCAATAACTTTCAGATATCACAATTAATCTCAATTTTCAAGGTTGATTAGGTTCAGCAATTATAATCAAGATATTTAGGAAACACTATGCTATTTATATTCAAAGACAGACAGGTTTCTGTCATGGTAACTTAGGTTGGATTTGAAGATAATTTTCACATCTCACTTTTGTTAGCATTTGGTATGTAATTGAAAATCTACATGCCTCGTGCAATTAATACATATACATATGGAAAAAAAAAGAATTTAATTACAATTTTAATCAATGTAACAAAGCATGATTTAGTTAATCTGAATAACACTAGTAACAAATTTCTGTCATGGTAACTTAAGTTGGATTTGAAGATAATTTTTACAACTCACTTTTGTTAGCATTTGGTATGTAATTGAAAATCTACATGCTTCATGCAATTAATACATATACATATGGAAAAATAATAATTTAATTAAAATTTTAATCAATGTAATAAAGCATGATTTAGTTAATCTGAATAACACTAGTAATATAATCTTGCATAGAGCTCAATGTAGGATAGGATTCATGTAGTCAACCCCAGACCGTTGGACAAATATGACTTGATGGCAATGATAATGATGATAGATAAAAAAAAAAAACTAATGAATAAATTTCATAATTAAATCATTAAAATAACATAGCTTATAACAAAAAAAAGAAGGTCACTAACCTCATTCTTTGTGGATCGATATGTGCATGCAACAGAAATGTCAATTTATACCTGAATAACCTAGAAACATGGAATTGTCAGAAGTTAACTGTTGATGAATTTTACAATGATTCAGGTGCATAAATAATCATGATCAGATCAGATATACATAACTAGTGAACAAGAGCAAACTACAATCAATCACTTTAAATATATACTTGAAGACATCCTCTACAAATGCTTGGAAAATTTAACATTTTGTCCATTTGTCTATCAAAAATTATGCATCGGTTATCCACAACAGTCATATGGAATTTGCTTTTGCCAAATCACTTGAAGAAAGTGGCAGCATCACACAGAATGATTGTTTTTGCATCGACAGTGACAAATTAAACCGTCCAACACCTGACTGACAGAATTATCTTTAGATACCAAGAATCTCATTTATAGCACAATTTTTATATAAAATAGTAAAATCAAGTCAAACAGTAAATAAAATGTCCTCCAAGCCTTATAGCAAAGAGAACAAAACCCCCAAAAAATTATTAAAATCCATATAATCTTGATTAGAAAAACAAAACAAAAATCAAATGGATTATAAGCCTTATAAGATATAGTATTCATCAGCAACTTAATTACATAAAACAAGAAAGTTGATACATTAGCTCGGAAAACCTAATATTTGGGTTACGATCAAACAAAAAAAGTGAATACGCACAAAAGCTAGATCTTTCCTTTGCTCCTCAATCACAAGGCCAATGGAGGTAGCCCCATGAGATGATCGGTATCCCCAATAGATGATCAATCATTCACTACCCGCCTACGGGAGGCGCCGCAGCAATCAGGCGAGATGCGGCGGAGGCGCGCAGGAAGGGGTAATGGGTAAAAAGATAAGATAGGATTGAAAGAGACGAAGGGAGAATGAATGGAGGCGGAGGAGCAGAGGCGTACCGGCGACGTGGTGGTGCGGAGGCAAAGGAGAAGAGAGAGGCGTGCGTAGGCGGGCCGGTGGTGGTGGTGGTGCGCCAGTGCGCGCGAGGCGGCCCCGTGCAAAATAGGAATGCCACGTTGGCGGAAGTTCTTTCTTTTTAAAGAAAATTAACAAAATATTATACTAATAATATTATTATTATTAAAATAAAGGTTTTTATGATGAAAAATAAGATAAAATATTGTCTTAATATTTTTAAAAATTGAAAAACCTTTTTTATAATAAAAAAATCTCAATATTTTATTAAAACATTCTTTAATATTTTTATTTTAATATTAAAATGATCGTTTTCTAAAATTAAATTATTTATTTTATTGTTTAAAATTATTAAATTATTCGAACAGTGACATTTTAATCCTAAAATTGGAAAATATTTGAGAGCGTTTTAACATTGATGGAATGTTAAAGTATTTTAAAATTTTATTAAATATTGGGCCATTTTAAAAATTAAGATGAAGATAAAAAGGATTTTTGTAATAGAATTATCAAGGGATGTCCTTGTCCTTCAATGTCAAGTGCCTAATACATCCCTCAAAATCTTGTAAGCTACTCTCATTTCATTATTCAAAAGAAATTGTATTAATGTCTGTCTTATAGGCGTTAATTAAAAGCAAAACACCTCTATTAGTAAAAATTATTGGCAAAAATTAAAAAGAACGCCTCTTACTTTCATTTTCATTTTCAAGAACGCCTTTTATTGGGCCATTTTGTATTATAATAAAATTAAAAAGATGATCATTTTAATTTTTGCTAAATATAGATTTTATTTTAGTTGGTGAAATTGGCCACTGAATTACTTTTGACGATGAAGTTTACTGAGAAAGAGTTCGCGCATGATTTTTTTTAAATAAGGTATTCAATTCTTAATATTTGACTAATTTAGGAGGTGATCAATTTAATCATATAAAAAAAATTTATCTATCACTAAATTTTTAGATGATCAATTGTTTATGGGAGAAGTTGTGTTGACAAGGGTTGGTTGAAGGGTCACCCATCCGAAATAATAATAATAATAATAATCATCCAGGATGAGATCTTTTGAAAGTGCCATTTTAATTTTAACCAATTGTTTAGATATATTAGTGTATATTTAATTTAAATTAATTAGAGCATTTATACTAACTTATGAAAAATTAATTAATATCTTAAATTTTACAGTTTTTATAAAAAAACCACTTGTATATTATATTCCTTTTTCCAATTATCTAAATTTGTGCCATATTACTTTTCCAATCATAGAGAATGAAATTTTTTAATAATATTTTTTTTTTTCAATTTTTTTTTCCTTTCTAAATTCTCTACTATTACAAATATAATAATAAACCATAAGAGAGAAAATAAAATAATAAAAAATTAAAGAAAATAAAAATTTTAGAATAACTAATGTATTGTATAGTTAAAAATAATTATCTAAATTTAATAAAATATATAATTTACCTTAAATTTTAAATATATAATAAAAAAATGGAGGTTGATACTCTTATATCTGTAAAAAAAACCATATATACATATTTTATTTACAATAATTTGGACTCCAAATATATTATTTTATGTTAACATCCAAAATTAATTACACAAATCACATTTTACTTTCAACTTTACATAACTCAAAATTTTAGTTATCACATTTTACCACCATTATCATTGTCAACTTTACATAACTCAAAATATCAGTTTTTCAATTTAATTTTTCTAAAAATTTTCTCTTAGATATCTAAATTGTTTAATTCATTTAATTGTGAATGCCTTAACAAATATAGATGTTTATAATAATATTCTGTTTACTTAACCGTCATAAGGCTAGGAAATAAAAAAGAGTTTTCTTTTTTATATACATCATTAAAATAGTTCATTCTAAATTTATTAGGAGAATTAAAATTAATCAGGATTATATTATAAATAAAAGTAGGTGCTCTTTTTAAAGATTTTTAACCATATTGTATTATTAAAAAAAAAGGACGCTTTTTTCATTTTCTGCCAAATAAAAATCTACCGACATCGCTCATTCGCTCTCGTGCTCCGCAGCCAAATGGCGTCTGCTTGTTTGTTTCCCCGGCCAATGTCTCCGCTGCTGTCGCTTCCTCTCCGGCCACTCCTCCACCACTGCGCCGTTCACCGATTCCGAGTTCCCTATCCGAGATCAAACGTTTGCGGGACGTCTCTTCCTCCTCCTAAAGCCGTCCAGTTCCCGGAGCTGGCGGCACTCAATGGCTCCCTCCTCGATCTCGTCCGGGCTTCTCCGCCCACCTGGAAGTCGGCGATTGCCAGCAACCTCTTCGTATTCATCGTTGGGTCCCCCATTCTATTATCGGGGCTTACGATTTCCGGCACGGGATCGGCCTTCCTCCTGGGGATTTTATCTTGGAGAGCCTTCGGGCCTTCCGGATTCCTCATTGTATCGGCCTACTTTGCCATCGTAAGTCTGGACCTTTTTTAAAAAAAAATTGTTTATGAATATTTGGAATCGCTAGCTTTATTCTCGAACGGGGGCGATCTTTGGGGTAGCTTTTCTGTGTCGGTACTTAGGGCATTTGTTTTCCTGGAGATCCTTCCCTGTTTGATAGCTTTGAATTTTGATTGCGAAGATTACTAATCAAGTTCCACTGCGTCTTAGCAATCGTTGTCCACCATCATCAGCCATCAGTAAACGCATTTCCACAGCTCATAGAAGCTCCTAGACTGAGTGATATGCTTCGTGCTTTCTCTAGAATCTCTCCTTTATGGTTCGACTTTGGGCATGTGGGTAGTCAACTAAAATGGTTCGACACAGCAGTCTATAGTTTGTGTCCATTTTAGAAGGCGAGCATATTGTAATGCTATAGTCAGTGAAGCAGGATCCAAAGACGAATTTTTAAATAAATTTGTTGGTACATTCTTTTGGTCGTAGCTTATAGTACTTTACATACAAATATATATGTATTCAATTAACGTTGGAGCTTAGTATCTTGCTTTGTTGCTTATCTGTTTTTCTGCTCTCTCTTCGTCATATTTGGTACACAGGCGACTGCAGCCACAAAGTTGAAAATTGCTCAAAAAGAAGCTCTTGGCATAGCAGAAAAAAGAGGAGGAAGAAGAGGACCAGGCAGTGTTGTTGGCTCGAGTGCTTCTGCTTGTGTTTGTGCGCTCCTATCAATTAACAATATGGGTGGAGCTTTATTTGCACGATTTTGGCAACTGGGTTTTGTTGCCTGCTTTTGCACTAAACTGACCGATACTGTATCCAGTGAGATAGGCAAAGCATATGGAAAAACTACGTAAGTCAATTTGAACTTGAACACTCATATTATGGTCACAATAATATGTTGTGGGTGACAATCAATTATGGTTCTGTAAGTTGGTTTTAGTTCATTTATAACTATGTTATATATAATCTTTGAATTTACATGTGCGTACACTTATAAAAATATATTACAATCATATTTATATGTAGCAATGATGGTTAATTATGGTTAAGTTGGTTTTATTCAATTTGCAATTATGTTGTATTTTATCTTTGAATTTGCAATGGTGCTAGCCTCTTTTAAACTACAATGCTAAAAATTAAGTATCATCTTACACACATATCATCTCAATGTGCCACAGCAAATTCCATTCATTGAAATGAGTTATTATTAGTTTTCTAACAATTTAGCAGTTTTAAGACAACAAAGTGTATATGCTGGACTTTCTTATGAATCTTTTGTAGAAAAGTCATTTGATGCTTACAAGTGGTTATTATGAGTACTGAAGATTCTGAGCAGTGAGCACATTCAGGCTGTAGCTTCATTCATGTTTTCTTCTCATACCAGAAACTAAATATCGTAAGTTAATTTAGTATTTTCATCAATTCTTCCATGAATTGTGCTAGGCGAACTGAAGCTTCAATCTCAAAGTCCCCTTCTAAAATTGCCATTTACTGTATTGCTTTTCATTTCTGGACCTTTTTGCATTAGTGTAAGGTGATTTGAAGTGCATTGTTAAGTTCCTTCCATTGTGTACCTTGTAAAGTTGTGCATCTCTGCTTACTTATTTACTCTGTTTGCTATCATATATATTTATTTGCACCAGCCTACATTTATGGGAATGAGAACAGGTACTTGGCCACCACATTTAAGGTAGTACCAAGGGGAACGGAAGGAGCTGTAAGCATCGAAGGGACTGTTTCTGGAGTTGTTGCATCCATTGTCGTAGCTGGCATTGCTTATTCTATCATTCTATGGGACAGGTGCATTTTCATTTTGCATAAATTCATCTTGGTATTTATTATAACCTTGGTATGATTATGAGATTTCAAGAATCTCCAATTGCCACCTTTGAAATTGCTCTAATTCAATGTATAATGCTTCATCTAATTTGAATTCAATTTTATATGGAAGAATTCCAAATTTTAGCTCATTCAGACAAACAAAATGTAGGGGGTCAAAATGTTAGTACTCTGCTATTTATCTTTGCTTGAAGTATAAAACCTCCTTGAATTATGGAATAGTTCACATGCTCTTGAATGTTTTTGGTATGGCCACAATTCCATAAACTTGTGATTTACCCCACAAGTTTCTGTACTCATTACGTTCAAATGTATCTTAGTTGTTTCTCAGCCCTTTCAATGCTCATTTGAGCATAGGATGTGAGTTGCCTCATTTATCTTGACTCACACTATTTGAAAATGACAAAGCATATCTATACTAATCTTTGTACTAGTTTAAAGGTATTCAAAGATGAAGAAAATAAATAATGAAAATGTGAAGACAAGGCTATTTACATTTCAAATTTCTTAAAACTCATTGCTCTCACTATCTTGGAGGATAATTTGTCCTACTCCTGTGGTGTTCTGCACCAACTATACCTAATTGGGGCTATCTAACTTCATGAAATCTGGGGTGGGGCCATGGTGGTGGAATGCCAAAATAAAATCCATGTGGGGTGAGTTGTGGATAGTGGTAGGATTTAGTGCCCTACTTTGGCCTTATTATGGTCAAATCATAACAAATCACAACAGATATTGAAGCCTACTCAATTTAGCTCGAGTGCAGATTTGAGTATGTTGCTCTAGTTGAAGGAAAGTTCATGTGAAGGATGATAATTGAATTATGGTGTTCTTAGTTTAGCTAACTGGCATGCCACTTCTTCGGAACTGGGAGCAGTTCATCCAGCTAGGATGAACTATGAATAGTTTGGACAAAAGCAGTTCATTTGGATGAAGTAGAAGCAGATCAGATGAAGTGAGAGCAGTTGAACAGATGAACTGAAAGTGGTTCATCCGTTTTGGATGAACTGAGTACTGTTCGGAATGAAGTGGAAGCAGTTCATCCAGTTCAATATAAACTGAGAGCAATTCATATGAAGAGTAGCTTGTCCGATTCAGATAAAGTGCTTCCATTTCATTCTGAATTGCTTCCAGTTCATCCGAATTAGGTGAACTACTTTTAGTTCATATGAAGTGGGCTGCTAAATTAGCCAAGGTCAGAACACATAATTCAATCTTCATCCTTCATTTTAAATTTCCTTCAATCAAAGTATTGTATTCAAGTATGCATTTTGTTGATTTTGCCATCATAGGTTGATTCTCTGTTTCTTTCCCCGCGCAAAATGGAATTTTAAATTGATATGGCTGATTGTTCACTTCCAACATGTTAGATTTCGAAATTTTGTATTGCTTTGCCCTACCCTCATAGTATACTATCATGCCTTGCAATAGTAGGGTGAGAAAGAGAATATTTCACTATAACTTTACCTACCTCACCTTGTGTGAGGCTAGAATGGGAAGTTAAATTCTTGTCAACCCATTGTGATCCAAATGTAAAGATTAGATATCATCCATTAATTACATCTCTTAGTTAAAAAAAAAAAAGAAACAGACTTTGAGATGCATGAATGTCATGTGGGCATCTCAGGGGTTATGTATCTTACTCTTTAGTTGATCCACCAGAGCTGGCAGGGTACTCCTCCAACAGATAGCTCACTTGTTTGCAAGCATGAAAACATATATACACTTGATGAAATAATCCTCAAAGCCCCATATTACCTCTCCAGGGAAGAGGCATGACCAATGGACTGAGATTTTTGATGGCCACATCCAGAATAGCTTGTGGCAGGCAACAATAACTCATCTTCAATGAGCAATACCAAACTCTTGGACCAGTGAAAAAGATTTCAAGCAGAAAACATGGAACTTGGGACACATTTGGAAGTTTCTAACTGATCCTATTTTTATGTGATTTATGATTCATTGAAAAACTGTGAATGGCTTGTAGGCCTCGTACAACATGGAAGCCAACTTAAGAATGGATTGATTAGCCATATTCAATCATTTTTCAATCTTTCTATTAGTGGAACAATTGAAAATATAGGGTATGTGTGCTTGGTTGATGTTAAAATGAATGGACATGAAATTTCATTTTAGGTATCTTGAACATGAAGGGGAGCCTTGGCCCAACGGTAAAGTTGTTGTCTTGTGACCTAAAGGTCACATATTTGAATCCGGGAAACAACATCTTGTAAAAAAGCAGGTAAGGCTGCATACAATGGATCCTTCCCCGAGACCCCGCAAGGTAGCCAACCCCACCTAGTGGGATAATGCTTGGTTGTTGTTGTATCTTGAACATATTATTTGATAAGGAATATTGAAGATACTATCAATACAATAAAATATGAACAGTCAAAATTTAGAGGAGCTTTTAGAATCTTGTGTAATAACCATGCCCTCTTGTGGTAAAACCTACCATCCTTAATAGATCAGAGTTGGACTAGGACCGCTAGAAAACAATTGTACAAAAGGAGCTAATGCATTAGAGATAAGAATGTTAAGATGAGTGAGTGGGGTTGTTAGAAAAGATAAAATAAAAAATGCTAATATTTGAAAGCAATTAAGTGTACGTCTGATACATCAAAGAAAATAGGTTGAGATGGTGTGAGCATGTTAAAAGATAATCAATAATGCTATATTTAAGAGAGATAACTTAGTGTGGAAGATGTAAGGTATAGAAGGAGATCAAAGAAAACTCTAGTCAATGTAATAAAATGATTTGATTAATTTTAATTTTACTAGTATTGCTTGCATAGAGCAACCTCAATGGAGGGATAAAATGCATTAGCTAACCAGAAATAATGAGGACATACATGGCTTGATGATGACAGAAGCAAGATTTTAGTGCGCTGGTAAGTTCAGCCACAAATTTATTACCCTTATGACAAATGTGCTGTGTAAACCGACATTATTACGAAGAGAAATTCCTATTAACTCTGCTCATTAAACGTATGAATTCAAGGTTTGCCATTTTGGCTCTTGATTTAATAAATAATTCCTTTTTTCTACAAGGATTCTTCCATTGGTTGTAACTGGTACCATTTGTGTCACACCTTGATGATGCAGGTAGATTTACCACAAGCTTCTATTTGTGTCGTGGCTTCTCAGATTGCAAACTTTGGTGAGAGTCTAATTGGTGCAAACTTTGAACACACTCATTGTTTCTGAAGATGCTTAAATGGAAGGCCTGCCCTAAGAGCTTAAACTGAGAAAGTGGGAAGGCTTGCATTTTAGAGAAGGTTATCACAATTTCTCATACAATAAGTGAATTTGTTTATTCTGTCAATCCATAATTTTTTTGATAATTCAATTAGTCATTGCCAAATTTCTGGGGCATGACATTATGTTTATTATCATGAAAATTCCTAAACAAAGTCTAAGCAAAATTAACCAGGGACAACCTTAGACTCGAGGTGGCTAGGGAAAACGAAGCCTTGTCGGATGACAAACATGGAAAAACAGCCACAAAAGAGGACCTTATTGTTCAAAATCCCAGAGCGGATCCTCTAGTCCACAATCTATGATTCTTTCTTGGTCCAGATTAGGAGAACCGTTGGATCAGATCTTGAATCTATGTATTTATCTCTCTTTTCTCATTGTGGACCAGGAGAGGACCAGATTACAGATTAGAAAATCTGCACTCCCAAAATCCCATACCTCAAGTTGAGCTCCAGTCACTGTGTAAATGCCTGAGAGGCCACCGAAGCTCGTCTCACTATTCTCAATCGGTGCAGTGCTGACGGGAGCAAAGTTCTTTCACCTAATGGGTCAAACCAGTATATATTAATTAATGTTAAATAAAAAATATTGATATAAAAAAGATGGTTAAGAATTTATTATTATATTATTTTTGATCTACTTTACCTCTCTACTTTTTGAAAACTCAAATACTATTGACTAGTTGAAAGTAAAAAAAAAAAAAATACAATTTTCGAATGACAATAAAAAATTTTAATACCGAATAACTAATAAACTAAATGACTTTATTCCGTACATATATAAAAGTCTTTTTGATATTTTATATTTTTTATAAATTTATAATTTTAAAAACATTTTTTTAAATAAAAAATATATATATTTGAACTGTTAGGAATCATGAGATATAATTTAACTGTAATCATTTTAGAAGATTAAGATTAAGGATAGACAATTTTAAAATCGTAAAACCAGCAATTCCTAATCAGGGTCTATCGCCGTCCCTCCTCCCAAAGCTGCCATTTGTCAATGAATAAGCGAATCGACGAGAAGCCAAAGCCGAAGCCGAATCAGAGAATGAAAACAGTGGAATTTTGCTCAGCGAATCCCAGAGAATCTACCAACGTCAAAGTCAACCAATTCGAAGAGAGCAAATGGACGGAGATAAAACAACCCGAGATGTGAGGAGTAAAACAGGAGGGAAAAAAAGAGGGTTTGACTTCGTGGGCTAGCGCATTATATTTCAGAAAATCTGCTGAAAATAATAATTAAAAAGTCAACGCAATAGAAAATTTGTTGTGAAAGGAAGGAGAGGGAGTGCGAACCTCTTCCAGCTGTTCGATTCGTCATGGAGCCAGTTTGGAGGCAAAGAAAACGAAACAAAATCTAATGCCTGTTGTCAGTCAACTGGTTCAGGATAATTACAAAGACCACAATAAATGGTCAAAGTAATAACAAAAAAATAGTAGTTTAATTGGAAAGGGAATTCAGTCTCGATCTAGCAAAAGTTGTTGGCTGGTGGATTTGTCAAAGATTTGCCATTGATCTTGATGGGAGTTGTAAATTTTCAAATTAAGATTCCTTTTGAATAGTTTGTTTCAGAACATGAAAGAAGAAAGAAGGAAGAAGGGAGAACAAAGCTGTTTAGCTTTTTTTTTAGCTAAATTGTTTAGCTGTTTTTGAAAAAATAGTTCCGCTAGGGAGTTATTTTCTGCCGCAGAACTGTTTTTTTTTAAACAGTATCACACTGCATGCAGGAGATAGAACAATGAATAAAAAATTTTAATTAACGTTGCGTTGACTCTCCATGTTAGATGTCACTCACGTTCACGCACATAAAGGTATGCAAGTTAAAATTTATATGTGTGTGTGTGTTTTGGTAATTTCCATATAAATGGAAGAGAAGTCGAGCTCACTCCGAACGGCCTGAATACTTTCTCGAGTCCGAATGAGAAGCAAAGCGTATGTTTCCAAAACCGAGCGTTGGGATGACAAATTGAGAAGGCCAAAGTGGGCTAGAAAGCAATTTGTAGATGAATGAGCAAAAATGAGTTTAATTTGTGTTTAGAAAAAAATATTTTCATGTCTGGGAGTGTTTGGT
>JBAMIE010000044.1:6066854-6082128 GCA_037177295.1 Kaempferia parviflora | reverse complement strand
CATTAACGAGCTGAACACATATGTGTTTAAGCTTGTTTGTTTAGTTTAACGAGTTGTTCAAACTTGTTTATTTAATTTATCTTATATATATTGAACAAACATAAACAAATTCTTACCAAACTGAACACCAAGCTATTCATTTACAACCCTAATTACATTCATTTAGCACTTTTTTCCCTCCTTAGCACTTTTTTTAATAAAATAAAATAATCTCACTATGCCTTAAACAAGACGACAATAAAAACGAAAAGACAAAGGAAATAAAAATATAAAATAAAATTTCTTGCCAACATCTTTGTTTCCGAAACTCTCCTTCGTAACAAAAAACGTGAATTCTTTATTTCACATTCTTAAAAGGATGTATGAATGATCAACTTTCTGTTTACTTTTGGCAGAATGAATGCGACAAGGAACTAGCTTCCTGCTGAAGGGATGCATGTTTACTCGATTTTATTTGACTTTCGCATAAACATACATGCCTGTTCTCGACGTATCTTCTACTTTTGTTCATCAGAATTCATAAGTCAGAACGATAGCAAAACATAAAGGGCAATATATATCATGTAGCCTTAACCTTTACCACACGTCCTTCTCTCCAAATCCAAGGAAAGCTCCATTGTTTCTTTTGGGGAACCACATAAAATTACCAATCTTTTCCCTGAACAGGTCGACCAAACCTTGACTCATGCCCCTCGTTCTAATTAATTCTTATGCTATATGCTACAATTCTTCCCTTTCTTCACACAATTCACCAGCCTTCCTTCGATGCCTATATATATGTAACTCTCGATCGAGCTCTGAGACCATCACGTGAATTCCACATCGATCAATCGGTCGCAGAGCATTGAAAATGGTGGTCGAAGTTGTTATCAAAGCGTTGCGGGAGCAGCAACCGGCTGCGCTCACGGCGGCGATTTTGGTGCTTGTGTTTTCGTACATGACGTGGTTCTGGTCGCTGCGCCGGAGGCTGAGCGGGCCCACGGTGTGGCCACTCTTCGGCAGCCTTCCGGGCCTCGTCCTGAACCGCGCCCGCATTCACGACTGGATCGCTGGCAACCTCCGCGCCACCGGCGGCGTCGCCACGTACCAGACTTGCATCCTCCCGATTCCCCTGCTCGCCCGCCGCCAGGGGCTTGTCACTGTGACGGCGCACCCACGCAACCTCGAGCACGTCCTCCGCACGCGCTTCGACAACTACCCCAAGGGCCCGCAGATGCAGGCGGCGTTCCATGACCTTCTCGGCGGCGGCATCTTCAACTCCGACGGCGAGGCGTGGCTCCTCCAGCGCAAGACGGCGGCGCTGGAGTTCACCACTCGCACGCTCCGACAGGCCATGGCCCGCTGGACCAACCGCGCCATCCTTCGCCTCTGCGGCATCCTCTCCGCCGCGGCCGCCGGAGATGGCCGCCGCGCCGTCGACCTCCAGGACCTCCTCCTCCGCCTCACCTTCGACAACATCTGCGGCCTCACCTTCGGCAAGGACCCCGAGACGCTCTCTCCTGCCATCCCCCACAACCCCTTCACTGCCGCCTTCGACGCCGCCACTGAGGCCACCATGAAGCGCCTCCTTTTCCCCGGCTTTCTCTGGCGCCTCAAAAAGGCCCTCCGCCTCGGAGGCGAGCTCCGCCTGCGCCGGAGCCTCGAGGTCGTCGGCCGGCACATGGAGGCCGCCGTCGCCGAGCGCAAGGAGACCCCCTCGGACGACCTCATCTCCCGGTTCATGAAGAAGCGCGCCTCCGACGAAAACCTCCAGCGCATCGCGCTCAACTTCCTCCTCGCCGGCCGCGACACTTCCTCCGTCGCGCTGAGCTGGTTCTTCTGGACCGTGATGCGGCGGCCCGACGTGGAGCGGAAGGTCGTGGGTGAAATAACTGCGGTTCTGCGGGCGACCCGCGGACCTGACCGGGCCGCATGGCTCGCCGGCTCGCTCGAGTTTGACGAGCTGGACCGGCTCGTTTATCTCAAGGCGGCCCTGGCGGAGACCCTGAGATTATACCCGTCGGTCCCACAGGACACAAAGTACGTGATAGCCGATGACGTGCTGCCAGATGGGACGGTGGTCCCAGCGGGTTCCAGTGTGACGTACTCTATCTACTCGATGGGGAGGCTGGAGACGATTTGGGGGAAAGACTGCGAGGAATTCCGGCCGGAGAGGTGGCTGTCGGCGGAGGGCGACCGGTTCGAGCCGACAAAGGACCCGTACCAGTTCGTGGCCTTCAACGCGGGGCCGAGGACGTGCCTGGGGAAGGACCTGGCGTACCTTCAGATGCGGTCGATCGCGGCGGCGGTGCTGCTGCGCCACCGCCTGGAGCCGGTGCCGGGCCACCGGGTGCAGCAGAAGATGTCGCTCACGCTGTTCATGAAGCACGGGCTGCTGGTCTACGTGCGGCCGAGGAACCTCGACGACGTCGACGGATACCTCGTGGACTCGCCGACGAAGAAAGTGACGACTGCCATCGCCACCGCTGCAGCGGCGTGAGAGACGCCGGGAAACAAACGGTTTTACGCGCTGGTCTTTACTTGGGGAATGATCTGTTGTTTAGTTTGATGTGCATGTTCTTGTATTGGTCGGTCTTATTCTTGTGCTCTCTGTACTGCAAATGATTATATAATTTCTTGAGTATTTTAATTCAAATTTATTATAAAATTAAGACAAGAAATTAATTTTTAGACACAAAATTTGATATACAGAATATAATTTTCGCTTCCGTAAAAATTTAATTTTTTAAAGAAATCATTTTTAAATTTAAATACATTCCTCTTGCAAGTTACAATAAAAATCAATTATTATTATTATTATTATTATTATTATTATTATTATTATTATTATTATTATTATTACACTGAATTTTGGAATCCTTTCTTTGTAGGGTAAACTAAGATTTTGGAAATTTTGAGGAGTAGATTGAAAATAAACTAGACGAGCCGGTGAAATTAACCTGTTTGCCCCAAATCTCGTCTTCCCCTGCGAGCCCTAACAGCGATCGATATCGTCACGCCTGCCGGACCTCCATCAGTTGCGCCTCCCCCCTCTGAGACCGGGCGCTTCGTCTTCCGCCTTCTTGGATTCACCTTGCCGGATCGCCCCTTCGCGGTTTAGACTCGCCGTATGTCAGGTAAAAGAGAAAGCTGCGTCGTCGCCGCATGAAAATGCTATGGAATGAATTGCTTGATTTAATATTTTTTAGTCTCCTTCTCGACATAGTAAGCCGGTTCAACTCGTTAACACCTTGCTTTAATGCATTTGATCGCTGTTCAACTAAAGCATCCCCATCATTCTTGCCAAGCATTTCACCAGGAGAAAGACGTCAAATTACGTAATAATTCCATGGATATAGACATGTTTGGTTTCAAATTGACTAGTAAAACTGAAATTTGCTAAAATATTGTAATATTCTTGCTGTAACTTATTTTTATTATATTCGTTTCCTTTACAATTGTGCTTCAGGAAAGTGAGATATTTACTATCTTCGTCTAGGTATGGAGCAGTGGAGACAGCAAATTGAAGAATGGGTTCGTCAGCAACCTGTAGAGCAATTTTATGTTGCTGTTGCAGTTCTAGTATTTACCCTTGCTTTATTCGGTTTGTGTAAGTTCTCTCTACACTGTTTTTAGCTTTATATATATATATATATATATATAATACTACTTATAGCTATTTGTGGGAAAAATGGGAAAAGAATCTTGTTACATGTAAAATCTCCTTTAACATCTTTCAATGTTATTTTCTGTTAATTGTTTTAACTACTAAATCCTGCTCTAATATACTATTACTTTACAGTTCGTATATTGAGACGTACAAAGTCCAATACCATAGTGCTCTCAGGATTAAGTGGTAGTGGGAAAACTGTTCTGTTTTATCAGGTATTACATGTATTTTTGTTTCATGTAAATATTGTTTGTTGGTAATTTACTATTACATTCTGGAAGATAAGTTTAAATTGATTATCTGTAGTGGTTGGATCTAGAAGTGAAAATTTTAACGTATCTGAATCCTATGAGAACAGGTTTTGATTAATTAATTAGTAAGTGGTAGTTGTTGATGTTGGTTGATTGGCCTTCAGTATTGGTAGTTTTCTCTTTTCATCGATCTGATGATGGAAGCAGCACCAAAAGAGGTTGGTGGGTTTTAGTTTGCTTCTTTTGTAGTGAAAAAAAAAATCAACAATTTTAGTTTAGACATTCTTAATCAGCAGTCTAATGCAGTTTTTGATATCAGAGTTTTTCAATCAAATATTTAAGAAAGAATCATTTTTGTTAAATAATTAAACACTAAGATAACTTCAAAATCGTGTTTCAAAATTGATAAATACTTGAAAGAGTATTACAAGATGATGACAGGTTTTTCCTTCACTTTTCCTTCTGAAGAATGGATTTAGTTTTCCCTCTGAAGTTATGTGAAATAGGGCAAACTGCAGGAGCATATTGAGTTATAAAACTTTGGAGGGACAAATTTAGACTGGTACTACAGTGGCCAAATTCAAATAAACTTATTGAGTAAAGCAGATGAAGAGACACAGATTCTATTTATTACTTGGATGCATGATTTACATATTCTTTCTGATTATTTGTGTTTCAGCTTCGTGATGGCTCCCCCCATCTAGGAACTGTCACCTCAATGGAACCAAATGATGGTACTTTTGTGCTGCATTCTGAGTCGGAAAAGGTATCTGACCAGCTGCATAAAGCTACTAGCCTGAAGCAAGTTGTTTATTAAAACAATAGCAGGATCCTCATCACAAATTCGTTTTCCTTTCTTTTGCACAGAAGGGAAAACTAAATCCAGTTCGTTTGGTTGATGTTCCTGGGCATTCAAGACTAAGACCAAAGCTTGATGAGTTCTTGCTTCATGCAGCTGGTATCATTTTTGCTGTGGATAGCTTAGACTTCTTACCAAACTGCAGAGCTGCTGCTGAGTAATTTGCTAACTCATTTTTCTGATGCACAATAAACATATTCTGTGCTATTTTATCTTCAGTGTCATTCTTTAGGAAAAGGATATAGTTTCATAATTTAGAAATTATAGCCTAGTTATTGACTTTTGAATGTCATGCTCTAGTAACCATTTTAAGTGGGTCTTTCCTTTGTGCCCTACACTTGTAGTTTTTTTTTTAATTGTCTTTCCGCCAGGTACTTGTATGACATACTGACAAAGTCAACTGTGGTGAAGAAGAGAATTCCTATTTTGATACTGTGCAACAAAGCAGATAAAGTGACGGCACATTCTAAGGAATTCATTAAGAAACAGTTGGAGAAGGAAATGTAAGGCTTTGATCTCCTGTAATTTATCTGAAATTTTCAATAGTAAGCAGTTTAGTTTCATAACCAATGTCTCGTTTAGGAGGCATAAACCTAAAGAAAGAGTTAATTAACTTAGAATAAATGAAACATCCAGGGAGAAAGCTTTTTGTTATTCATTTGTTCTTTTGTGGCTTGTTCTGTATTTCATATTATTGTTTTATTTCACTGCTTTTTCTGTTTTATTTTTATTTGTTTTCCTCTTCTCCATACATCTAATTTAATTGCCACACCTTCTCATACTAACTTTTCCACCAGACTTTCAAAAATGTCTATTTAGCCCCAGTCTATTATGTTATCACTTTGGCATCCTATCTAGGCTTGTTTAGAGGTCTGGTGACCTTTTCTATCTAATTGAAAGTATGACTGCAGATCTGAGTAATAATAAATCTCAAAGTTTGAGGCAAATTTACATTCTCCAAAGTTTTTTTTTCCCAATTCTGCCAAATGTAATTGCCCAAATCTTTTTATTTGCCTTGATTGAAAACTGGATGCATGATAACCTCTTAAGCTATATTTAGTAAGAGAATCAACTTTTAACTTTCTGCAATGTGTTGGTGATTTCTTATGACAAATTCTTTGCTGTACTTCTGCATAACTTGATTCTTTCTTGAGCTTGACCATTAATTCATACCAATCATTAAGGTCAATACTCAATCTTTTACAGAGTCTACAGAGGAGCTCTGGAATTTACTCTGCTTCATGATCTTTGCAAACTGGATTTTACTGTAAATGTCCATAACATGGTGCCTTTACTGGTTTTAACCTTCTATCCTCATTTTCTGTCATCATCTACAGTTCTTGTCCATCCAAATCATGGCCAACGTCTCTACCAAATCACAATACTTCTGTGCAAAAGAGAAACTTTGATAATTTTATTATTAATCCTGGTCTGTTCTTTTTTGGGTTTTCGCAATTGACTATCAGATACAAAGTCGGACAATCATTCCACATGTTATATTTTTCTCAACATAGGTTGGCCTCCCTTTTTAAGATCCCAGTTTAGTCCCACATTGAGTTGTGGGTAAATAGAGAGTTTATAAGCTTAGTACATTATTCACTTTGGTTTAAGCATTTTTGGAGCATTGGTGAGGTCTGACAAGTCAATATGTAATCTGTGTGGGCCACCATAACAACCGATGTAAGGCCGTAAGGGGTTCTAAACTTAGGCATGTTGGTATGTTAGAAAGGGAAGTTTTATATAATTGGGCCTTGTATGCAGCTAATTAAGGATATTTCTGGATTATTAGTTGGACTCTTAGCTTCACCAGGATGTGATGGAGAGAGATTACAAGATCCTAGTTTAGTCCCACATAATAAATTGTGGGCTAATGGAGAGGATTTATAAACATAGATGCATGAAGTTATAATGACCTGTGCTTAAGCATTTTTGGGTGATGATTGGGCTTGAAAATTTACTTCTCACAATTGGGAAGATCATGGCATTCTTGATATGCTTCAACATCCTTTTATTACTATCTAAATAATACACGAGAAAAGTGATTTATCAAGAGCAAGTGTCACACTCAGTAGGCATTGAAAGTGATGGTTTTGCCTGCTGGCGATTAATGAATGAGTAGATTTTGCTCTTCTAAATTATATTATTATTATGCTGTGCTACTTTGGTCTTTGTTCTTGAATATTGATGCAACAATGACTGATTAATGAGGGTGCCTATTTTATGTGGCTTCCTTATATTTCTATTAATCTGCTAACAAGTGTTTTTCTCACTTTCTCTGTTTTTAAAAATATATATGATAAAATCTTTCACTATTTTAGTTAGAACAAAGGTTAATCATGTATTGGTTTATTTATAAAAAAATGTTTACATCGATTGTTATGTTTTAATTCCTTTCCACTTCAATTCTTTCCTTGTTTATTTCTGCTCATGTAGACAATCCTTTAAAAACAAGCCATTAAATGTTTGTAATTACCATCATACCCACCAGTTGCAAATTGCATGGGCAGTGTACCAAATGCTACCTTATTTTCATATCTGTGAGTTCTCTAAAACCAGTCATGATACCGGTAGAACTCTAAGTTTTCTCTTATTGCTCAAAATGTCTATGGTTCGAATACGATTAATTGGAGACATCCTTGCATGAATTCGATACCACAGTTCTACTTTGATGATGGTGTGATGTTTTTATTTTTACAGTGACAAGCTTCGCACATCAAGAAGTGCAATTTCAGCTGCTGATTTAACCAGTGAGTACGCACTTGGGGTGCCTGGTGAAGCATTCAATTTTTCTCATTGCCGAAACAAGGTGACAGTGGCTGAGGCATCAGGGTTGACTGGAGAAATATCACAAGTCGAGCAATTCATAAGAGAGCTAGTGAAGCCTTAGTCCTTTGTTTCCTTCAAATTGCAATGGAAACTCAAGTTCTATAATCGTCGTCTCGGTCACCATATCTATGGCGACTTCAAATGGATCGATTCAGGTTTTTGATGGAGACAGTTTTGCTCGCACCGGTTGCTTGAACCTTCTTTGCAATCATAGTTTGTAGTGTGAATCGTTTAAGTTTATTTGAGAAAAAGACATTGCAATTGCTTGATTCAGTGATAGCAACATTCTCAGCTATTTCTTGCCTTGTGCTAAATTTAAGAGAAAAAATTGCAAAGATATAATTATATATGATAATAATTATTATAAACAATTCACTGCAAAGATAGCATTTATGTAGTCATTCTCAATTAGTGGCATGAACTTATGCCAAGTTGATGAGATGGAATGGAATAAGAATGATTTCCTAATCTTTTTAAATGGAGAAATGATTCGCAGAGAGAAAAAAATTTTAAAAAAATTTTAGTGACAGACTCATAAAGTGACGGGACACACAAAAAAGTGAAATTGTGAGCCTATAACTATATGTATGTCATTAAACTTTTCCTTGAAATTGAGCTTATCATTGCTTTTTTAAATGTACGATGCAGATGAATATTTTAGAGAAACAGGAACAGGCTTGAGGGCTGGATGATTTGGATTGATTAGACAAACCAAGCGAGATTGAGGGCGGACAGACCGGACAGAACCGACGTAGACCGGGCAGAACCGACGTAGACTAATCAAGACAATGGATCATGTGAGTGGCCAACAGATCACACCAGTCGAGCCGCAAGCACATGCCAAGCAAATGCAGGAGCTTAGAACTGGACTAGAATATTTGAAACAGACAAGCAGAAATGCAGAATGAACCAAACACACCAGGAGATGACAAACTGGGCATATCGAATTAACTGATTAGCTAAACACAAAATGAATCATCCCACTCGATAAAAAATAGCATGTAGAATTCCATTCTATCCTCCATTTGATTGCACTCCAATTCTATACCATTCCATCCTATCAATCAAACAGAGCATTAATACCCAGTTCCACACAATCCACAACTATGCAAAGTCGCAATATAGAGGAAATCTTGTAGTATGATCGATCCAGAGGCTGCCACAATCAACATATTAATGAGATGATACATACAAATAACAAAGCCACAGAGATCATCTTTCAAATACATATGTACTTATGTTGTACACAGAGTGACCTACTTGAGCTCTTCTGATGACAACCACAATGGAAACTAAGGTATCCACCGCCTACATTACAAAATCTTATCTTAGTTAACGTGTATGTGTTCCATTTAATCATCTTGTTCACTTGCATCGAAATGGATCGCATTGTTACTGACACTTTGTTCCGAACTGACCGGGCTGCCTGTGGCGACAGGAGAATCACTAATGCTGATTCCCCTGCTTCTTGAGGATCCTGACCTCACACTGTAAACCGATGATGCTGGAATATTTGCCATTAATGGTTTCAGACTGTTAGGAACACTTCGTCGTATATCCTGCATTTGTAAGCATCTCCCATCAAGAGTTGTTATATCTAAACTTTGACGCTTATTAAATTGCACATGGATGACAATCTTAGAAAAAACAAATGCAGGTTGATGAATAATATTACCATATGCCTCAATGCCATATCTAATGATTTCTTTGATAAAGTCCTTCCGAAGCCAGCACTATCTGGAGTAAGAGAAGATTTGATGGAAAGATTATTCTGGGTCGATCCCTGGTCATCTTTTTTTGGTGGTGCAAGTCTTCTCATGTTGACTATGCGTTCAACCATCTTATTTCCCATTATAACGGGGTTCACATTGTCAGTACAACCTGCTTGTTGTCTACTTGGTGGTGGAACGGAACAACCTTTTGTGACAGTACCATTTGCAGCCCGCCCTCTTAATGGAGAACAAGACTGCCGCCTTGGTCTGGCAGTGGGTGCAGGCTCAACAGAAGATGACCGATTGCTGGGTGCTCCTGGTCTACCGCGAGAGACGGAGGAGGGTCTCCCTGGCAAAGATGACTTCAAGTTGGCAGGTGCATCGTGAGAAAAACCAGGGATATCCGAGGGTTTCAATGTTTTGGGTTTTAAGGTATGAGTGGCTCCTCGCGATGTTGCTGGACTTTTAGATATTGTCGGCGAGGTTTTGGAAATTGTTGGCACGGAAGTTTTAGACACTGTTGGACTGGATCTTGTGACAAAAGATGGTTGTCTTGTTGGTATAGAGGTGGCAGGAACATTTGATGAGGAAGAGGATCCTCTCACAGGGGTGGTTGACCTCGATGCAGGCTTGGTTGCTGCAGGTACCGATGGCCTAGATATTGGTGTAGATGATCTTACAGGCGTTGAAGATCGCGGAGGAGCCAGTGGCTTTGAAGGCAAAGTAGCTCGTGATGTAGGAGTGGAAGATCTAGTAGGTTTTGAATAGACAGGTCGACCATCTGGAGTTACAGAACTTGAGGCCCTATGAGATGGACCGCCAGAGGATGACGGTCTACGAGTTCCTAGAGAAGACGAGTTGGTTCCAGATGATGATGTTGGCTGCCTCAACAATGTGTTCTTGGGAGGATCTGGAGCATTTGATAACTAAAACATTCCATCGATATGCAGAAGCTTAGCATCAAAATAGGAAATGTAGCAAAATTTATCATTGAATTATAATTGTAATTTGTAAATGTAGACAGATTTAAAGATAAATATGAAATCTTTGTCTGATTTATCTACATAAAAAATACAGTGTCACTATGCAGCTACCAAATTCCACAGATATTATGAAACAAACCTATTCCATTGAGTCTCTGTATAACATTACAAGTGAAAGATAATTAAACAGCCTAATTTGCAATTGTAATTCAGCACCTAATACAAATGGATAAGGATATAACCAATAAATGTCCACTGTGGCAGGGTAAATAGTGTGGAAATATTGTTGAAATTGATTGAAAATTCCTATACAATGAGGCAGGGAAACAAAGCTATAACAGGTAATTATCAAAGAGCTCCAAAACTTTAAAACTGATAACCATGTGAGTTGACATACCCTACTTAATATGAATTGCCAAACAGAAGAATTTGGAGAGTTCTATTTTAGTCATGCAAAACATATAGGTACAAGAAGCATTCTTGCAAAATAAAATAGTCAAATGCCTCCAGGCTAGGTTTGAAAATGAACTGGCCTAGGAGACTGGATGAATAGATTAATTATCTCAGCTGTACCACGTATATTATTAACAAGAGAGAAGGATGATGAAAAAGGATTATGTAGTGGTTCTATAGTTATTTAATGTCTTTTGTGATAAGATGTAGAGAAAAAGATTAGCCCAATCATCCAGCCAACCAGTATGAATCTATGTCAAAATAAATCATAATTGGACAATTGTATTGGTTTAATATAGTTAGTTACCAGCTAGTCTAGTATTGCTAACACAATGTCCATCTTTTCAGACTATATATGTTGCTTACAATCTACCAACTCTTCTGCGTTGGGAGTTCCACAAGATCACAATGGTACAAGTGTCAGTGGAACATAACTAGGCCCTAAGTCGAACAAGTCTAGAAATTTGGACTATATAGGTTGCCAGCTATAAATGTTGCTTCCAATCTAAACTCTCACAATGACATACCTATCACTGGAACATATACTAGGCTCTAGGTCTAGCAAACCTAGAAGTACAATGATTTTCACAGGTATATCAGTAACATCCAACCAACACTTGGGCATTGATAGCTCTACAATGACATGATTTCGATAACAACAAGAAGCTGCTTAACCCAATTATTATTAGTTGGGTATATGGTTTTATCCTGCTGCTAATGAGCTCTATATAAGGCAGACTTCAGTAATATCCCCAAGACCCCAACTGTTCAATTGACACAGGAAAGACTTCCTACATTATGCTAAGCTTTAACCACCATGCTAAGAAATTTTCAGATGTATCCTTGCACATCTTTTATAGTTGTAAAATATTCTCTTAGCTAATGTGTTGTTGCATGCCTATGAAAGTAGTAAAGGCAAATTTCCCTCTTACCCTCTCACCTAGCCTTCTTCTAACTTAAACGAAATGAAAACCCTAAAATTCTTTCTTCCAGTCAGTTTATGGCAAAACAGGCACATTTAATCCTCTACCCCTTCCGAACTTAGATTAGTCCTTGCCACCTCAGAGACAGAAATTGCAAACAGATGAGTTGCTGAAGATACGAGGAGTTTGGGCAATTAAAATCACATGAGCTAATCACAATTCAACACAATATTTAGACAATATGAGAGTTTAAGAGAGTCAATAGCAAATAAAACCCACTAACTATAAATGAACAAGGCACATCACTTATTTGATAAAGGCACTAATAGAACTTTTGTCATTCTTTCCCATATAGATGGGTTCCTCAATGAAAAAACAAAGATAAACTCCAACTAATACAGACAATATGTCAAAGCCTATTCTATCTAGTGGCAGTAATCACGCCTCAAATGAATGCATGATTACTTGACAGATTTGGGTGCATAAATAACATAACATAAGCTAACAATCTGCTACGTGCAAAGATTTAAGTATATACATCAACTAGATAGCTCACCCTTGATTTCAGCATTTTTGGTCGATCTTTTGGTGTATCAATGCTACCAATGGGAGATCTTTTGGATTCAGTATCCAGAGATGGAAACAATGGAGTATCTGGCGGTGTGAGAAGCCTGGAAAAATGAAAATTTTTTGCATGGCATAAGCTAAACAGGCACAGACTGAGCATATGATCAACAAGCCACTAAAATTTGGAATAGTTAACAGTCACTAACAGTTAAGAATAATACGTGCAGCTCAACTCATGCCTTTTTTTTTTCATTTATCTGAATTGGCTGCTACCAGAAGTGAACTTAATTATAAAAGAAGCATGGACACACACTTCCCTGAGTAAGTCATATTAGGTCATCAAATCGTACCCCTAATCTACACCTAACATCTCTATGATCCCTTCATATTCAGTAATTCTTATTATGTTAGAATATAAATGAAAAACTACCATCTAAAAAATATTTTAGAAATTTAGATGAACCAAATAAAGGGCAAAGTGTCAACTCCCTTACTCATACTGTAAGGTTCACCTCACCATTTAATTTCAATATCGTTTCTAAGCATGGCTGTTAAAATAAATGTCAACAGAGAAGTCTATTATTTTATTTGCAAGACAATCAAATTGACTATGATGAGGTATATTCTATTAGTCCCAATTATCTGGAGTTAGCTGAATAAATTTATGGAGTATGAATACAACATCCCAAGGAAAAATGAATATGGTGATCTTTGCATGTTCTTTGACATTCTTTTTTCCACAATAATTACACATGTGAGTGCATACACATTTTTTATATATTAACTCATTACACGGAATGTTGAGATACAAACTAGGTGCTTTCCTGATGAATTAGGCATTTGGAACAGCTGGACAAGCAGTAATCCATTGAGAAAAATAAAAATGTGAAAGCACAATAAATAGCAAGTAAATGGAATAATTAGAAGGAAAGTGCAGAATGTGATAGAATAATTAGAAAGTAACAATGCATCAAAGAAAAACATAATAGATATAAAATAAAAGAATAAATAGTAGGAATTAATGCATAAAGGAACAGCCCTAAGATAAAAACTCAAATACATCACTAGAAAGATGTATACAATGATCAAGTTACCAGTCATAGTCATTCTTTTCTCCATCAGAATTCAGAAAGTCGTCAATCCCAGGCTTTCGTATAGGTGGGGAAGAAGCGATCTTGAATATAGGAGCAGTCCCGGGTTTTGACCCTGTGACACAGAATGAACCAAAGAAAGTGATATAAATGCTTCGCCACAACTAATCGCGGGGACGGTTTCTGAGGAAGAGCAGCATAATCATGAGCAATCGAACAAGAAGAGGAGAGGGAGCATTACCCAATGGCGGATCGAGTTCGTCAGCGTTATGCAGGAGAAGATTGTTCCGTTCCTTATCCAGCTTCCGCATTTCGAGAAAGAGAGCGAGCTCCTCGTCCACCCCTTTCGTCACAGCCCGCCCCGACAATGGCGACGGTGCTGCCGCAGAGCTTCGGTTCATCTTCTCGCTGCACGAACCTCACCTCAGAAGAAAACAAGCTCCTGACAACCTATTCCTCAATTAAAGATCCCAATTTTCTGCGGCCGCTCAAGCCAAGCTCCGACTTTTGGAAACGAAAAGAAACAGAGAGACGCAGATCGCAAACCAGGTGCCGGAAATCGACAGAATGCCGAGAGAAAAATTGGAGGAGGCGCATCAACGGAAGAATGCGGGGAGAAATGGAGAAAACCTAACTTCGTTCTCGAGCGCTAAGGGAACAGTGAAGACGCCGCCCGATGCGGGGGGTCCGCGGCACTCAGATCTGCCAAAATGGCGTCTCCGTCGGTGAACATGCGAGAGCAGAGCAAGGCGAAGGCCGGCGGAGAGCGACAGCGCAGAGAAGGGAGCAGCAGTTGTTTGTTTCGCCAGAGAAGCGGCGAGCGTGCGAGCTCGAGCCAAGAGATCCACGGGCGCCTCTCAATCATCGCGTCTCATGTCGTGACGCGGCGGCAAATTTTTATTTATTTATTTGTTTGTTTGTTTTTCATTTTGTTAAATTTATATTCCTTTTTGGATATAATTTATTTACAAACTAATCATGCTCCAGCATTGTTTACAGAAAAATAGAAAACTATTTTCAAAATAATATCGAATAATCCAACGAATATATTCATTGTCTTTAGTAGACTTTTTGTCAGACACAAATAGATTATACAACGTAACAACAAAGAATTACTTGAAAAATATGCAATTTCATTAAAATAGTGGGAAAAGTACACATTTTTTGCATTGAATTAAGTCTAGTTTGCAATCAAACGCAACAATAATAAATAATTTATTTAATTAATCAAGAATGAAAGGTCTATTTTTAAATTGTACTGATGATTGTCAGTGTATATGACAAGGAGATGAAACTAATCAATCATCTCTTCTAGTAAGCAGAAAATATGATTCAACAAGATTATGGTACAACAGTAAAAGTATTCAATTATTTCTCAAGTATTTATGGTTCTATTCTCAGTTATGATATATTTGTAAAAAAAACGCTGCACTTCTGGACTGCCCACCGTGAGTACTTCCCGATTTACCCTGGTGGTCGGTGGAAAACTTCCGTGAGGCCAGATCAGTCATCCCTAGAGATAGTTAATGAGGTTAACTGGGTTTATCATAACAAAAAGATATGGTTCACCTAGGGTACAGTGTGATGGTAAACGACGGAGTTCATTTGGCATTCCTATGTATGCAGTGAGGTTTGAATCTTAAGCTACACATTTTTAAATGCTCATGGAGTTTGAACTATTCGTGAAGTTGTAGTCCTCTCCACGATTCACTTGTACTTTCTAAATTCATCCAGTGGGTGGTTAGTGAAATCAGACCATTCACCTCCCTCATTAATAATTAAGATTGTAAGAATTGAATATCTAGTTAAAAAATAATATGATTTGAAATTTAACCTTGATGCTTGTAGAGCCAATATACCTTCCATAGACTTGTCAAGACCGATAGGCGAGTTGCTCCAACGACCTAATGATATGTACGAACAACATGTATCAAGGAGACAACCTTGAATGTGATTACTA
>JBAMIE010000044.1:6020483-6031353 GCA_037177295.1 Kaempferia parviflora | reverse complement strand
TGACTAGTATTGATCAGATATTAAATTCTCATATTGTTGTAGCAGTTATGAACAGTAGCTATTAAACACATTGTTATTACTATTAATTAGAATTGAAGTGTCCAGCTACTATTCATACCTGTTATATTATAACAGATATGAACTATAATTGTTATAATACAATATTATGAGTATTGATTAGAGTTAAAATGTTCATGTTGTATTATTTTGTGTCCGCTAGTACTTTTGAAATTGAGTGAGAGATAAGAAAATTCTTATTGGATGCCAAGAGGATTACCTCTAATCAACATAATTTTGCATGCCTTCTAAATACACCAAATCTACATGGCATAGAGATATATGTGTCACTAGATATATTCTAGGGTTTTACATTGATGTTAAATAGCATAATGCACAAGTAGGACAAATAGGGTTTTGTGAACATGATTATATATATATCTGTCCTCTTCTCAAAACCCTTTGCATTCTTTCCGTGAAATGCAAAATTCTTCTACTTTAAGGCACAATCAACATCTCATCCATGGAGATGAACACTTGAATCCATACGACAATGCGCGGAAATGATCTTGCACAAACCTATTTGGATTCACAACATCTTTAGGGATCGTGCTTGGCAATGCAGATGGGTCAGCTGAATTGGACTGCGCCATGATGTTCGATAGCCGAGGGGACAAGAGGGTTCGGTCATCCGACAAGTTGGCCGTGGTGATATCGTGAATGCTCGACCTCCTCTTGTCTTTGCCACCGGAGTTCAACCTGATGAAGTACTTTTGCGCATGGCTAGCCACTTGGGTGGGAGTTCTTGTGGTCACAAAATTCCTAGATATGTTTCTCCAATCGCCCTTGCCATACTTCTCGAGACCGCGCAAGAAGAGTCTGATGATAAAACAAAACCACATTTTACCATACTAAATTAAACTTTGAATATTTTTTATAACTAAATTACTAGAGGGGATTTGTGATCAATATATAAAATAATTTTAAATTTAGATTCATTGAGTTGAATAGTTTACTAAACAACAATGATTGATAGTACAATTGGTAATTATTAATCTACAACGACGAATTAAATAGGAAATTGTGGGGAAAAGACACATTTTTACCGTGGAGACAAGATTAGGCACAAACCTATGTTCCTCCTCGGTCCAAGGAACTCCCTTCTTCCTCTCATGGTCGGCCGGTCGGCTGCCGAACCGTTTTCCGGCGAGGTAGTAGTGCGGCGGGCTCGTGGGCCCGAGGGCGTAGCCGCCGTCACAGTCCAATGCGAAGGCGGCGGAGCTGTAGCCGGGGCAGGGGATCCTCCCTGCTTCGATCTCCTTCACGTCGTCGAGGAGGTGGACGTAGTGGCTCACCACGTCGGCCACGGTCTTCCCGGGGATGCAGGCCGCCACCTTCTCCCACCGGTCGGGGGCGTCGCCGTCGAACTTGGCCAGCGCGTCCTCGAAGCTCTTGTTCTGCTCCTGCGTCCACCTCCCGGCGCTTAACCCGCCGCACGCCTTCCGACCGAGGAACAAGCTCGAGTTGGGGTAGCATGGCGCCGCCACCATCGCGGACGGGAGGACCTCCATCCACGGCGCCGCCATTAATTGGTCAACCCCAGCTTAAAAATCCAACTTTTGGACCAGATTACAGCCCAAATCCACCGATCAAACCGCCGACAAGTCAACGATCTGCTACAGGAATCGACCAATTGAAAAAAGAAAACAAAACCATGAATTGGCCGAACAGAGCAATGGACTCAAAACACAGCCCCCGCCATTCGATCTCGAGCCGGCCCAAAATTAATCTCCAAATAGCGACAAGATCGAAACTTTAGACACCTCCAAAGATTTCTTCTTCCATTAGTTACAGAAATCAAGAAGAACAGGAGGAAGACGATGAGATTCAGATGCAAAGACGAGACCTTTCCTACTCTTCCTCTTTCAAAAGATCGAAACTTTGAACACTCCCAAAGTTTCTTCCTTCCGATAAATTACGGAAATCAAGAAGAACAGGAGGAAGAGGACGACACCTCGCAGAGAAGAAGAGGATTGGGAAGCAAAGATGAGACCTTCTCCTCTTCCTCTCTCTCTCACACACACAGAGAAGGAAGGAGAAGAGAGAGGAATGGAGATCTTCCGAGGACGGTGCCTCAATATTCTATTCCTCCCTCTTTCCCTTGAGGGAAGGAAAAGGTGGGAGGTGGGCCGCCATTGGCCCTTGGTGGAGCTTGAGGCCGCCACTAAACCAAACCAGGCTTATTGAAAAGCTTGTCTTGTCGCCATGAAATCTTTCGGAGGCAGATGGAATTAAAGGTGGAATTAAGCAAGATTAAATTGATGTTCGACAAGGAATAAACGATTAAATTATGGTGTTGGGATCTTTGCTACTGTGAAGAGCATTTTACCATCCAATCCAATCCAATGGCCGTTGAGAGGTGTGGAGATTAAAGAGACCGCACTCAACTGCTCCAACCTTGGAGCAAAAACCATAAATAAATGAAATAGGAAGAAATTATTTCATTTATTTACTTTGTGGTTTTGAGATGAGTAATAATATTTCATTTGTTTACTCTGTTGGAATAATTCTCATTGTACTTTGAAGATGATTAAATTAGATGTTTAAGGTAAGCTAATTAGAGAACCAGTTAAATTAATATACTAAATGCTCAATTTATAAGACTATTAGAAACAAGAAGAAAGTTTTCTTCTATATCTATTTATGTTTATGAACGTGTAAGTTTTATTTTCGCCTATTTACATCTAATTTTAGGTGAAAATAGAACGAAGAAAATAAATATATCGAATTAAATCCATTCATCAAACAAGAAAACCAATTGTTTTATTTTATATTTTATCTTTTTCATGTTTTTGCTCATTTCCCTAGTAAATTAGACTTTTTAGTTAGTCTTTTCAAATTGACTGAATTAAGATTTTTTTTCCTTTCCATACTGTCGAATATTTTAAAATAAATTAAATAAAAAAAGAAAATCTATTGCATTTTTTTATTTTATTTATTTACCGGGAATTGAAGAGAGGGAAATACCATGTCTAATTTTTTTTTTTCATGATTTATTTTTGTCTAATATATGTGAAAAAATAGAAAATAAACAACAACAACAATAAAGATTTATCCTAGTGTATTAAGTAGGTTATATAGATCCTTTTATATGCTCTATTTTATACTATATCATCATCTATACTTTAAAATAAAATAAAATAAAATTTTAATTTATTATTACTAATCAAATCTTTTTTTGATTTTCCTCGTTTGATATGCGTATTTGTCATAATTTCACATCGTCCAACTGGAACATTTATTGGTTAAGTTCATACACATACCATTTTAAACATGTCTTTCGGAGTTTTTCTTTAATAGATGCAACTCCGACTTTCTCTCTAATGCTATTATTTCTTATTTTGTCTATTCGTATGTCCACACATCCACCTTAACATCTTTATCTATTCAACTCTTATCTTTTAATTACTCACGTGTTCGAGTCATAAACCAACATTCAGCTCCATATAACATACTAGGTCTAATTGTGATTTTGTAGAACTTATCCTTCTAAGTTAAGAAGCGAAAACAAACATTTTGATTAATTATTTCAACGGGATCGAATGATTTTTCAATTTAATTGATATTGGTCATTTGATTCCATTTATAAAATGCTTAAGCGTCGACTAAAAGCAATAAAATAAAAAGTAACTGATAATTAAGGGTTGATTAGACTTTCTTTAGGAAAATGATTTAAATATGTTTTAGGTTTTTTATTTTGTAGGTAAATATTTTTATATTAATTTTTTTAACCACTCTCCTCTCTATTTTTTATAGACTTTATATTAAAGTAACTGATATTAAATTTTATAGGATTTTATACTATTTTTTTTCAAAACGGTACCATCTCCCTACATAATAGGGAAAAAAAAGATTAAAAAATTTAATTGAATGCCGATCATTTGGTCACGTCAATAGTTGCGCCCACACACACCAATATAAGGGTATATATAATTATATGCTGCACACCTTTATGTGCGAGAACGTGGGTCACATCTGACGTGGAGAGCCAACGTAGCGCTCAATCAAATTTTTTATTCGTTGTTATCTCTCCTACATGCAGACTACACTCTCTTTCCTGCATGTAGTATGACACTGTTTTTTTCAAAACAGCGCAACAGAATAACTTTGCAGCAAAAAACAACTACACGTTGATCTGTTTTTGAAAAAACAGCTCCCACGTGGAGCTGTTCTTTAAAGAACAACTCACATGCGGAGCTGTTCTTTCAAAGAACAGTTCACATGCGGAGATGTTCTTTTAAAGAACAATTCATACATGTAGAACTGTTCTTTTAAAGAACAATTCACATGCAGAGCTATTCTGTTAAAGAACAGTTCTGCAGGAGAAAAATAGCTCCCATATGGAGCTGTTTGTCAAAAAATAACTCCACCAAAATTAGCTCCATGTGAGAACTGTTTTTTAAAAAATAACTCCACGAGAGAGTTGTTTTCTCCTGCAGAGCTGTTCTTTTAAAGAACAGCTCTGCGCTGCACTATATGCAGGAAAAAGACTGCATGCAGGAAATAGAGGAGAATGGTTAAAAAATTATAGTCGGATCCAAACTGCAACCTAAATGGGTGGATGAACTCATCGATGGACCATAAACAATTACGATCAGATTGTAAACTCAACCGGCTACAATTAGAATATAGACCATCCTCTAATCTACAAAATTATAGACGAGAGGATTATACACTTTAATACTAATCCATGATTTTCTGGTCTCCGGTGGCGAAATCGAATGGGACCTCCCCGGGCTGATCAAAATAAAACCCTCTAGCTAGTGGCTGCCTCCGGTGGCGAAATGGAAGTGGCCATTGAGTTTTCTCTTTCGCTCTGTCACGTTTTTTTTTCCTCCTGCCATAAATCTATTGTTCCTTCTCAATGTCGTCGGGCCTCTGGGCTAAAGCTCAAGTAGGCTAACCTGTGGCTCTGCCCATGCTAGTCTCTATCCTTCTGAAATACTCGTAAATCTATCAACTTCTTTACTTTCTTTGTCGAAAGCGAGAAAGGCAAAAGTAATTATAAATATCAGAAAGCAAGAATACTTATAAATATCTCATCTTTGATATATGAAAACTTTTTAATCACTGGTGCGGTAGTACACTTCACCATTTAAATCCATAAGTTGTCTTTAAGTAGCTAAAGGTACGAAATTAATTTACCTCAATTAATTTATTAATTATGAACTTAGACATCAGAAAGCGAGAAAAAAAGTGAAAGTAATTATGAAGAGTTTTTTCTATAAAAGAAAATAAAATAAAAAAATGTTTAAAACATTTAATTATTAGACACGAAATTGGGTAAAATTTATTTATATATTTTTTTTTCTTAACTATCGATCACTTGATTTAGATGATTTATAGTACTAAAAACTGTTGAAGGAGCTCATGAGTAATTAGCCTTATAATATAATTAAGATAATATTATAATATTAATTATTTTATTTAGTATAATTTTAAAACGGTAATATAATATAATCCAAATTATAAACCCACCACTATCGGACGCCCCGTCGTGAACACCGGTGGTTGTTACCGCCTTCAGTCGTCCCTGCTAACCGCCGCCGCTGGCCACCCCCACCGACAGTCGTAGCAGCCGACGACGGAGACGGAAGTTAGAGGATATTTTTATCATTTTATAATAATATAAATTATATTCTTTATAAAAAAATAATAGATATAAAATAAAAAAATATAATCACTATTATACTCAAATAATACATTCAATTATTTTACTATAGTTAATCCTTTTTCACAGATATATTTTGTACTATAAGAGATTTGAGTATATTTATTTATTTACTTTCTTAAAGATAGAACATCGTTAAAGCTTGTGACAGATCGATTTATTTATTCTCATCCACTTCCATGAATACAGTTGAATCCACATTTAAAAAAAATGAAATCAGTCGTCCTATAAATATAATCACACTTGCAATACGCACACAAAAAAGTAAGAAACTACGGGCGCGTTAACTTGCTTCAGTACTGCCGGCGGCCACCGCTTCGTTAGCACGCAGGCAGATCTTTCGGCGGCGGAAGAATGGACTGCTCCGGCCCTTCGCCGTCGTCCACAATGAACGCCATCTTTAGCCCCCACGTCATGTGCACCTCGAAGTGACAATGCATGAACCAAACACCTGCAAATTAATTAATCCATCAGATTCTTAATTTCTATTTATTCAGCAAACAGGCGATTTGCTCACCCCAGTGCCCTGCTAATCCGTTCTGGATCAACACAGAATTGGTAAATCATGGATGATTACTAATTATTAGTGCAAATGGTTAAAAAACGGAGAGGTATACTTGGATCCATGAAGGATTATTGAAGGGTATCTAAAATTACCAGGATTATCCGCTCTGAATCTGATGGCCGTCCAGCCGCCGGAGGGAACAGAGACCGTGTTACGCTCCACCGGGTCGACGAGGTTGAACGCTGCTGGGGAGGTTTTGGGGTCGTAGTTCCCGGAGCCCTTTCCGACGACGAAGAAGTTGTAGCCGTGGAGGTGCAGTGGGTGGCTCTCCGGCCCGATGATCCCGGTGTCCTGCAGCACCAGCTCCACCGTTGCGTTATACGGCAGCCGGTACAGCCTCGTCCCCTGCTCCGTCGCCACGTTCCTCGGCCCGCTCCCCGTGTAGTTGAACGCCACCGGAGGCCGGCCGGGGAAGTCGTCGGTAAAGATCCCGCTGAGGTTGTAGTAGTGCGCCTGCAGCAGCGCCGTCGGCGGCATCATGAACGTCACGTTGTTGACGCCCGCCACCACTCTGCTCCCGTTGACGCAGCTGGCGCAGGGGTTCGCCCCCAGCCCCACCGTGAACAGCAGCGACCTGTCGACGGTGGCCGGTACGCGGGCGGGGTACGCCTGTGAGTTGAGACTGCGGAGCGCGTCGGAAAAGGCGGCCGCTACTGGGGTGGCGTTCATCGGCGGCGGCTTGGTGGTGGTGAGCGCACTGGCAGCGGCGGGGGCGGCGGAGGAGGAGGAGACAGTATCGGCATAGCGGAGGATAGCGGTGGCAGTGCGGTTATCGACGGCGACAAGGGGGGAGTCGGCGAAGGGGGAAGCCGCGACGAGGTACTGCCCCCCAGCGGTCTTGTCGGCGGTGAGGAGGACGTTGGTGGTCTGGCCGGGGGCGAGGAGGATAGTGTCGATGGAAAACGGCTTGGTGTAGGCGGCGTCGACCTCGACGACGGTCATCCGGTGGCCGGCGACCTTGAAGAAGAGGTCCTCATTGAGCGCGGCGTTGATGACGCGGAGCAAGTAAGTCTTCCCTTTCTCCACGGCCAACGTGAACCCGTCTATTAATTATTCATTCATTAATTATTATATCTAATTAATCCATTAATTAATTACAAATTATTATTATTTAGGGACTAATTACCGAGAGAGGAGGAGGAGCACTTGGAGACAGCTCCAGCGTGGCCATTGATGACGTGGGCATCCGACACATTGGGAGCCCGACCGACTTTCAGGGCCTCTCTTAATACAGCTTCAGGGTCGGATTTCCACCATTCCGCTGAATTATTATTATTTAAAAAAAACAGAAAATAATATAAATAAACAATTAAATAAATACATTTTATATTAAAAGGAAAATTAATATAATTACCTAAAACGATGACGTGTTCTTGGTGGGGTTGAGGGAACGGATACGGCACGCCGAGCTTGGGGAGGATGACGAGGGCCCCGTGGACCGTGGACCGCATCCACGTGATGTGAGCGTGCCACAGTAGCGTGCCGCGCTGGCCGGTGAGCGTGAAATTGTACACGTAGCTTCGGCCGGGCTGGATCGGGCACTGGGTCACGTAGGCCGGACCATCGGCCCACCCGGTCCGCAGCTGCCGGACTCCATGCCAATGGATGGTCACGTCGTGGCTGATGTGGTTGACGACCTTGACGAGGACGGTGTCATCCTCGCGCGCGTAGAGGGTCGGACCGGGGAATTGGCCGTTCACCGTCACGATTGGCTTGGTCGAGCAGAGTCGGGTGAGGTTTCGCATCACCACCTGCAAGAAAAGCAAAGCCGGCAAGAAAGTCAGTTGGGCTATCGATGGCCCACGTATTTACCAACCCAGTCAGAATCGAAATACTCACGTTGAACTTGTAATGCCGAGTCAGTCCTTCCGAGTAAACAGCCAGAGAGCTAAAGACAAACAGGAAAGTCCAGAAAGAGGAACTCATTCTTCTCTCGTTCTCTTTCTCTGTCTCTTGTTTGCATGGAATGGGTGGCCAACGGAAGCTAATAAATGGATGAGAATTGCAGCAGCTGCGGAGTCACTGTAAGCATTAGGTAGAGCGAAACCTTGAGCATGAAGGTTTTGGTACAAGAACTGCACCATTACACCTGCATTACTTGGATGCCACACAAACTGCATATCGCTGTTTACCTGTACCTACGACATTCTAAGTGCCAGACTATTTTAATCTCATCCTTCTTTCTGAAACAATCATAGATTTACTCAACAAAAGGGAAAACCTAAAATGTTTATATAATCAGTGCAGGTTAACAAGCATTTATTATGATCAGAATACTTTTAGCAGATCATAAAATACCTGATTTAAAAGCTAAGATAGTTAGGTGGTTTGTAATTTGTCAACATACAAATCAGACAGCAGGTGAATCAGAAAGTGTTTCTTTGTAGTAAGGAAACAAATAGGCAGTATCCAAGTTACCTTTTCATTCTGTCGTCGCCGCTAATTCAGATCAAGTAGTAGGGAAGTTCTAAATTTTCTTGCATCTGAACCGTCATCTTGTTAAATGGGGCAAGCTTTTTTGCTGTATCAATTTCATGATTTATCAAATTCAGAAACACCTTTACTTGGTGCGGCAACTTTTCTCTGTATTTGAAGAAGAATTACAAATGCACATGGTTAAAGCAGCGATAACAATTAAGCCTTATCCTAATAGATGGAATTGACTATATAAATTCTTTCATATCATTAAGTTTTATCTATTATTATATCATCATCTATATTTAAGTAAATTTTATCTTATTTTATTATTGATAATCAAGACTTTTTTTTATCTTCCTCTTCCTCGTTTGATACGTGTTGATCCTGTCTGAAAGCTGAGAAGACGGAACTATCGGTGAAGTCGTTGGAATGGTGACCGAGTCACCATAATCCAGAGGGAAGAGAAGTGAGCTATCCTCTGGTTGGCCAGGTCGTCTGAAGGTCTCTGGTCGACGCTCCTTGCTAATCTTAGCACTCCGATGCTCGGAGCGGGTCCCAAAAGTATGCAGTAACGAGTCGGCTAAATAATAAAATAATAAAATACAGTAAATGATAAGAATGAGAAACGTACCTTGGCCCGGGGGAGGGGGGGCTCGGGTAGATCAGTGAACTGGTCATGACGCTAGTCGGGTGGCCGTGATCCAGGAGACGGCGGTACGGACCGGATGTGACGCTGATCCGGAAAGCGACACGTAGCCGGAGTACAACAGCGCCATGTAGGCCAGAATATATCAATGACACGCCGACCGAAATAGAACAACGGCTTGCAGGCCAAGATACAATATCGGCTCAATGGCCGAAACACAAGATAGACTCGATAGCCGGAACACAAGATCAGCTCAATGGCTGGATCAGCATGCAAATCGAAGACTCAGAGGCCGGATCGACACCTAAAGTGGTGGCCGTGCGAATCCGGAAAAAAGGAGGCGGCAACGACGGGGACAACGGCAGCGGCGGATCCACGAAGAAGCCCCCCCCCCCGGCGGCGCTCTTCCTGCGTGCGGTGGTGTGCGTGAGAGGAAGGAGGAAGAAAGGTGATGGTCAGCGACGTGTGCGCCGGCGAACAGCGAAGGCGGCGAAAGTGGGCGGCGACGGAATTTGGAAATCCAACCCGAAGCCCTCCTCAAATAACCTAACCCTTAAAACATCAAATGACCTAAAAGCCCCTTGACCCCTTCATAATCACAATGTTGCCATTATGACACACCCGTAACACAAGCCTCCCATTCAAGTCTAGTCAAGGAGGCACGAGTCCGACTTACTGGACAGTTCATCATAAAGATTGAATCACTCCCGAGTATAGAGTTAGATCGCTGGGCTTATCGTACAACGTCACGTGAGTGGTCATGATAATAAAGGTGTTGCACAAGGGACGATTGTGTCAAACCGATAACCGAGCGAAGGCTGGGAGGGTGACAAAAACAACGCCGAGCGAGCGATGACAATGCCGAGTGCTCAGTGCGTAAAACAAATACAAACCGAGCATCGATCGAGACTAGTGCTGAGTGAGTGATCGGGCAGATGGTGAGTGAGTGATGGCGATGCCGAGCATGTGGTCAGGCGAACGCCAATCGAGCAACCGAGAGGTGGCGAGCGCATGACCGAGTAAATGGCAGGGATGTGGCGAGCTAATGGCCGAGCAGACGACCGGGAGGTGCCGACGACGTCCGAGAATGTTGAATGAACGATCACACAATACTGAGCGAACGATCGCGTAATACTGAATGAACGACCAAGTAGGCGACCGGGATGCACCAAGCGACAGCCGAGCGATGCCAAGCGGACGACAAAGTGAATGCCGAATGAACAGTCGAGCGACTAGCTTTATTGATTTACTAGTGAGAGTTCTTATGTTATATGTTTCAAATCTTAGAGCATCCACATCAGGTTCCATAAAATTTCTTTAAAATTTAGGTAAATCACATACTTTATTAAATTTAGAGAACCACTTTTCATCATACACTACATTAGCTACGCTAAAATTTCCATTATTTTTATTTTTTTATTATTTTCTTCTCTCTTTTTTATTTTTTTATTATTATATTTATGGAATGAGTGGAAGGAGAGAGATTTAAAAGAGTGAGTGGAAGGAGAGAGAT
>JBAMIE010000044.1:5992784-6008801 GCA_037177295.1 Kaempferia parviflora | reverse complement strand
TTTCTCCTATTTCTTTTTGCCACTTCCGGTACTCCTAAAATTCCCTAAAAATATTCTAAAAATCCAGAAAAATCATATTATAATTATGAAACTATTCCTGGAAATTTTGGGGCGTTACATGTTAGGTAGTTAAGCTTTCTAGAATGACCTTGCAATGTTTACAAATCTTTCTATCTTTTTCCTAATTATAAGAAAGTTAATTTGCAATTTATTATTCCCACTTTTAAACATGATCAATTGTTTTTTTTTTTTAAAAAATGTATTAGCTAATATAAGGTCATATGCTATCGCAAAATCCAATATAATTTTATTTTCTTCATTTCTCGTTCTAAACCCATAACCCCTATGTTTCCTCTCATATTTTTCATTTTCACCTGACATGTCCATTTAGATCACATCTTATTAAAATTATTTCATTTGACAGAATGTTTTGTAATACTTCATCTAGATGGTTCCAAAACCTTGATTTGGTAGCTTTATATAATCCTACTTGCGGTGCATATACGATAATTATAATCATAGTTTTTTTTACTACTATTATCTTAGGGGTTATAATTATATCCCTTTTCCAACTACTCATACAATTTCATCCTTTAACTAACTATGTACAACAATACCAATTTCATTTCTTGTTTTACTCTTTCTTGTGTATCAAGACTCGAATTCTTTATCATCTTACCTTCTCACCTACCCATTTTATCTTTTGTATACACAAAATATTAATTTTTTTCGAAATCATCACATCTACTACCTTCATTGATTTACTTGTGAGAGTTCCTATATTCCATGTTCCAAATCTTAGACTATTAGTTTTTTTATAATATTTGTTTTATCCAATCTATGACGTGAGAATTCTTGCTTATTTAACAATGCATCCAAGTTCTTATTTAGATGTATCGGTCCTTGCCGAAACATTACAGCCTCATCCTACAATAAATTCCTTCAAGAAAACAACCTTGTATTAACACAATAATTTAATGGATCTATTTATTGAAACTTGTCATAGTTTAAGTTGAATGCAACGCTTCTCCTTTATAGCATGGAGCATATTATATATTTTTTTAAAATTCTAAATAAAAATAAAAAAAATTTAAAGATCATTTAAATTTAATGAGGTATTTTTAAAAATAAATAAAATCTTTAATATCATTAAAAAAAATTAATAAAATAATTAATTTTTTCCATGATCAATTTGATTGGGTTCAATTTGATCCAATTTAAATAAAATTTTTTAATTTTTTAAATTTTAATTTAGAGTTAAAATAGATGGAAAAATCTTGTAGGCATTAATCATGTCCTTTAGTAAAAAATCAAAATATAGTACGACTTTTGAGAAAATCCTAAATACTAAAAAAAATTTAATAAAATGATTTATTAATTATTTTAATTAGACTGTACGTCTGTACCCCAAATGTAACAAATTGATATTTTTTTCTAACGGTTCAGATGCTTTTCGTAACATACGGAGATCCATCGTTGCCGTCCATATGAGACGGCGGCACTTGTGTCTCACTCCGCCAGTGCTTATTTCTGGCTTCGTCTTCTGGGAGCGGCGGAGATCGAAGGCGGCTTCCAATCTGTTAGTTTCGAGTGGGAATCCGTCGCCGGAGCGTCGAATTCTGCTTCGGATCGAGATTCCTCGCTAGATCGGTAAATCTCAGCCCGGAAAATTCGTAGTGCTGCTGTCTCCGGAGATTCCACTGCTGGTTGGACTGTAATCCGCGCCACTTTTTCTGACCGTGCTTCTGGGTGCAGATCTGGGCTTGGATTTGTTTAGGGTTTGCGATCTCCGTTGGTAGGCAGGTGTTGTTTGTGTTCAGCTTCGAAATTTATGCTTTCTTTTGATCTCAAATATTAGGCATTGTGCCTTTTGTCTGGACATTTCAGTGAAAAGTCGAAGTTGTTCCGATCACTGTAGTTGTTGCCGAATTGAGTGAGGGTTCACTGGGTTTGGCAGCCATCGAAATCCCAGATTTTGTATACTTGGAACTGAGTGCCGTCCCCATTCTGGCATGATGTGGAAGCAGCTCCTCAGTAAAATACCTCGAAAATCCTCCAAATCTGATACTTCTTCGGGTTCGATTCGTGGACTTGGAGGCAATGATGGTGTGCCTTCGGGTGACGGGAACCAGATCCAGCGGACAAGCAGTGGTAATGTACTTCCCTCTCGGGCAACCACAACGAAGAGGACAGCTTCCGCTATCTTCCCTTCCAGTGTTGTCACCAGCATCGAACCTCTTCTTACATTCAGAGATGTTCCTGCTGCAGAAAAACAGAACCTTTTCCTCAGCAAGTTGAGCCTTTGTAATGCTATCTTTGATTTCTCAGATCCAAACAAGAATTCGTCGGAGAAGGAAATGAAGCGGCAGGCGCTACTGGACCTCATTGACTATGTTGATGCCGGGACGTCTAAGTTCATTGAACCTGTTATCTCTGCTAGCTGTAAAATGTTTGCTGCTAACTTGTTTAGGGCCTTCCCTCCAAATTCACGAACCAGCACTAACGGTGGGGAGACTGAAGAGGAAGAACCAATGTTCGATCCTGCATGGCCCCACTTGCAACTTGTTTATGATTTGCTACTGAAGTTCATAGAGTCTTCATCATTTGATGCTAAGATAGGTAAGAAATATGTGGATCATTTCTTCATCGTGAAATTGCTTGATCTATTTGATTCTGAGGACCCCAGAGAAAGGGATTGCTTGAAAACCATCTTGCACAGAATCTATGGAAAATTTATGGTACATCGCCCTTTCATCCGTAAAGCAGTCAGCAATGTATTTTACCGGTTTGTGTTTGAAACAGAAAAGCATAATGGAATTGCAGAATTATTAGAGGTTTTTGGTAGTGTTATCAGTGGGTTTGCACTGCCACTGAAAGAGGAGCACAAAATATTTTTGGTGAAGGCTCTGCTACCTCTTCATAAACCAAAGACATTAGGGGTTTATCTTCAGCAGCTAACGTGCTGTGTGGCACAGTTTGTGGAGAAAGAGCCAAAATTGATAAATTTGGTGTTAAAGGGCCTATTGAAGTATTGGCCAATAACAAGTAGTCAGAAGGAAGTTATGTTTTTGAGTGAGTTGGAGGAAGTATTGGAGGCTACCAATACGGTGGAGTTCCTGGATTGTGCGGTTCCATTGTTCCAGAGAATTGCTTTATGTGTCACCAACTCCCACTTCCAGGTGATAAAAGCTTTTTCCCCAACTTCTGTTGTTACTTTCCTTTTCTACATAAATATCTGTCATCTATAGCTGCTTTATGATTTCTTCTCAGTTGAATGAGCTTACGGTACATTTCAAAAGGTCTACTTTTTACCCCCTGAATTTTTGGTTTTATTGGTAATGATCACATGTGAGGAATTTAAATGAAGAATGAGCTCAAGTAATCTGTTTGTACGTACATCTTTATGGCAGTCTTATCCATGTTCTTCATAGTTCTAACCAAATGATTGTCTACCAGTTTCTCCAACGATTGTGTGAAGTTTCATGTATCTCTCAAACAAGTAGATCTGTTAGTGGATAACATTTATAAGTCTGCCTAAAACCTTCTGTGCTCATTGTCAGCTATTTCTGATACAAACAAACTCACTGTGTGGTATGTTTTTGTTCACAATTTTCTCTAGAGTTCTGTTGTGACGGCTCAATTATGAGATTGAGTCGTGGATATGAAATGCAAATTAGGGTCTTGCTAAACCCAAATTCTTCATACAAGTTTCTGGGAGTTACAGAAAATTCTTTGTCTAGCATTGAGCAAATTATACTGCTTCAGATAATGTATGCCAATGACAGCCTCGCAGAGCCAATTATATTTTTTTAGCTATAAGTTGTGCACATATTCTTTTGGGTTACATTATTTGGTACGAACTTGCACGTCACCACATCAGATAATTCTGCTATATTAAAGGAGGATGATCCGGATGATAAGAGGCGAGGGATATTTGGCATGACCGTCTAACAAGGGGGTGAGCTGAGAACACCTTGGGCAAAGCAGCCAAGGTCACTTCAGGCCCCAAAGACCTGAGGTCATCACGGATAAAGCGCAGCCGAGGCCACCTCGGGCGCATAGACCGAGATCACCTCGGACATGTAACAATCGAAGACACCTCGGACACACAGATCTAAGGTCACCTTGGACAGGTAGCAGCCGAGGCCGCCTCAGACACATGGACCCGAGGCCACCTCAGCCAGTAGTGGCAGAGGCAACTTCGGATGCATAGACCCGAGGCCATTTTAGGAAAGGTCTATGGGATATGGTCTTATGCTTTTCCCATGAATTTCGACGAACATTAATGGCAAAGGAGGGAACGGTTATGCCACAATTATGGTAACCGAATGGCGATTAAGGTTGTAACGCCTAAACGCACGTTCATAAATGGGAGAACGGCTATTTACCTCAACGGAGGATATATAAGATACAGGAAAAAATAGGTAATCTTCTAGAGAATCTTCAGAATTCATACTAAATATACTTCCTCCTCTCTCTGATTTGAGCGTCGGAGCGGGCTACGCCGGAATTCTCCCCGGTGTCTCCCCTTTAACGCCCGTGTTAATCTTGTAGGGCATACGTCACCTTCCCTATTGTCATCCTCTTCGGTTGCTTCATCACTTCCGGTCATCCACGTCGTTCTTTTCCGGAACAGCGGATATCCATATTGTCTCACCATGAGATTCTGACAATTAATTTAGAAGCTTAATTAGCATTTAAAAATAGTTGATATTAAAGAGCAAAACAAGTATAGGATATCAGCCAATGTTATATGTCATTTTCAAATAAACAGTCTTTATCATTCTTTCAATCGGTTGAGCAAGGAGTTTTTTTTCCCTCATACATCTACGTTTGAGTTTTGCATTATATTATATGCCAAGTATTATCAGATGCTGGATGGATTGCTTACACATCCCGAAGGAAAATAGAGAGGGAGTCCAGAATCTCTCGTATGCTGTGTTTATTTTGAGGGGAGCAAATATAAGGAAAATGAAATTGTCAAGTGAAGAAAAATAAAGACAATGAACTATATTATCTCATTTCCACTTTATTTCATTTTTATTGTTTACGTAAACTTAATTGAACGTAGAGTGATACTTACTGCCTATTTGTGTTTATGAGATCTGTAACTTTAATTTTCCTCCATTTATTCCTGAAATAAAATAAGAGAAAACAGATGGAAAGAATCTGTGCTCATCTCTATTTCCTTCAATCGTCTCGGTTGACGGAATCATTGCACTAGTTAAATAACAGTAAGTGAATTTGGTTTAACAGCAAATAACATGTTCTGGAGAGAGTTTATGCATATGCTTAGAGGTTACCTTTCAGCCTCATGAAAATGTACAAGACAACCGCAAGATGGCACTGAAGGTTACTCTCTTATTCAAATTTCTAAACAGACCTAAACATAATTTACTTGTAGTTCTTCTATAGGATTTTTTACTTGTAAAACTTGTTTGCTCTTTTTATATCATGTGTTCTCCAATAATTTTCTTGTTTTCTTGGCAAAGTCTTTACTCACCTTTATCTTTACATCGAAGTTTATATCATTAGTGGAAAAACATTGCTTGGTTTGAACAAAAGTCGCCTGACAATGTTCTAAATAACCGAAGTCAGCATTCATAAGATCAGCACCCACTTTTATTATTGTTTCAATTCGTTAAAATAACTTATCTAATCACTTGTAAACATTTTTTAGGTCGCTGAGAGAGCCCTATTCTTGTGGAACAATGACCATGTCATTAATCTGGTTTCGCAAAATAGACAAGCAATCATGCCACTTATTTTACCTGCCCTAGAGAGGAACATCCAATGTCACTGGAATCAAGCTGTTCTTAACCTAACACAAAACGTGAAGAAAATGTTATCAGAGATGGATCCAGAACTCTTTACAGCATGTGAAAGACAACATAATGAGGATGAAGAGAAGCGAAAGGTAAGAGAGGAGACACGGAGGATGATCTGGGAGCGTCTGGAGACTATTGCATCCTTCCAGTCAGTGACTGGGAACACGCCCGTCCTGGTCAGACCTACAATCACCCCATCGATAGCTGCTGTTCTTTCGTAAAAATATTAGAAAACCAGAAGAAAGTGGCTTTAATGTATCCCAGTGTTGGGATTGTTTTCATATCACTAGTTCAGAAATCCTCACTTGTGGTAATGCTTGTAAGTAATTGAAACCATTCTGTGTGCTTGGTGTCATTGAAGAGCATTTGCTGATTTATTTCTCCCTGTAGATATGCTCGATCATTTCAGTTTTAAAATTTAATTACTTTTGTTGTTTTGAGGCTTTCTTGTTCATTTCTAAAGAGGGTTTCAATGGAGTCTTTTATGATGATTTAAAATGGTTGCTCATGAAAGTTCAAGAAGATACTGGTTTATTTAGGATTCATTTGTTTATAATAAACAATTTTTGTGGGTGAATTCTCCAATCCCTCTGAGTAAACATTTATTACAAAGGGGCAAAATACCTATAGATACATGCATAGAGGAAAGACTGTTCTTTATAATCTCCAAGGTGTTGGTTCTCAGATATATGTATAACTTTTCATCTCCTCTGGAAGTTGAACATCTTGATTGAAAAGCCAAAGAGGAATGCGAAAAGCACAGGAAATGCGACGATGACGGTTGCTACCACACCTAGAAAGTTATGCCTAAACCCAAAATAACTTCTCACAAACTCGGACACAGAGGGACCATCTTCAAGTTTCTCGTGCACATCTCCAAACTGCGACACGACCAATCCATATAAGGTCCAAGCAACCGGACATATCCAGTAGTACCACCTCCACCATATCGGAATTTGCTGTAAAAAACAAAGAAGAAACAAATGAGCTCGAGTTGATTTCATACTTTGAAGACATGCCCAACGGATAAATGTTCGAAGTTTCTAACTTACGGGGCGAGGGATAAGGAACCCGGAGAAGAGGTTCCATATCGCGTAAAAGGCAGCAGAAACAATGGATGCAATGTGGTGGTTGGGAGTTAACCCTACCGCCATCATTCCATAAAATGTGAAGTAGAGGAGTGTGAAGTACATGAAGAACAGGTACCAGAAGAACTTTGCGGCCGTCCACTCGAATCCAATCATCGAGTAGACTATCACGCCGTATATCAATGATTGTATCAAAATATATGGAATTTCAATTGTAACCTGTGAATGAAAGACTACGAACTCAAGCAGCTGCACAGACAAATTATATTTTCAATAGAGAATACTCTCGGAGATACTCACTTGCCCAAAGGCGTATGGCAAAGCTGAGTACATCCCTGCGGCTCTTTCCCTATAAAACACTGTTCGTTCAACGGCCACAACCGGTTGAACCGACGAAGCGTTTTGTACCCCGATGAATAAGACAGCAGCATACATCGAACCCATTGCATTGAATAGATCCTGTTGCCTAGACCTGCAATTGTGAAGTTTTGTCAAAATTCATAACCTTGTAATCTTTTTGTTAGGTATCTCACATTGCGAAGAAGGATTTACCTTTTGGTGCCAAGGTCCCAAAATATAGAGCCAAACAACAAAGCTATGATGGTCGTAAAGAAAAACCGCACTGCAGTGTATGGAGGATTCCGCCAATACGATAAGCGTTGCTTCCAAAGGCACGCCGAGCATTGCCCAATAAAAGACTGAGAGTACTGAGTCGGAAAGTAGAGATCACTTGAACCTGGGGGAGGCGAACTCAACTCCTTTATCAGATTCTTGTTTCTCCTACACAAGGCAAGACAATTCACATATGACATACTCAAATAGAGAATTTTGAAAATGTAATTGGCGGCAAGAAGAGGACTCACTGATACAACTCTGAGTTCTTGTATACTTCACTGAAATTAACACCTAGTACATTTTCTTGCATCTGTGTAGTCACTTCTAACATCCAAGTTGCGGGATTATAACCGTCTTTTATCTTCGTCGCGCCATTAATACCCTTGTGAACGATCAACTTAACATCACCAACTGTTGCTGCTCTGTCAATCTTTTACTAAATTATGTTTCTTCCAGTAAGTACCTACCTCAAAGTAGCTTATAAGATGACATGAATGGCGGCCGAGTGGACCAACATATATTTCTTCTCCGCCTCGCTTCATTAGGAAGAGCTACAGTTTGAAAAAACAGAGAAACAGATAAGTCTTAGGATCTACTGAAGAAAGTACAAACTGTGCAAAATATTAAGGACTAATCACCTCATCAAAAGCTTCAAATATGTCGATGCTGGGCTGGTGGATGGTACACACTACAGTCCTCCCAGTGTCCACAGTGTTCCTAACAGTTCTCATGACAATGGCTGCAGCCCTTGCGTCGAGCCCTGAGGTCGGTTCATCCATGAATATAATGGACGGGTTGGCAACAAGCTCCACTGCAATAGTGAGCCTCTTTCGTTGCTCGGTTGATAATCCATCAACTCCGGGCAGTCCAACAAGTGCATTTCTGAGTGATGTCAACTCTACAAGCTCCATCACCTCTTGGACAAACATCTGCAAGAGTGCATGTTCAATTAGACTTCAAATATTGGCTTGTCTGTTTAGTCGAGGACAAACCTTCCGAGTTGCAGAATCGACATCAGCGGATAATCTAAGCCATGCTGAATAAACAAGAGACTCGTAAACCGTCACATGGGGAGAGTGGATGTCATTTTGTTCACAGTAACCTGATATGCGAGCAAATGTCTCTTGTTTCTTAGGGTAACCAGATATAGTAATGTTTCCTTCAACGTATCCGCCAGTTTTGCGACCGGCTAGGACATCCATTAGTGTTGTTTTGCCGGCACCACTCACACCCATTAGAGCAGTCAGGACTCCGGGCCTAAAAGAACCACTTACACATTTCAAAAGTTCCAAACGGTCTTCTACCACCCCTTGAGCTTTCATTTCCTAAAGTTTAAACAAAATTGTAAAGGGTTTTGAATGAAACAGTTGATAAACTACTCTTCTAAATGAATAAATACTTGTGGCATATCGACGGAATATCTTATGTTTTCAAAGGTGAGAGCGAGTGGAGTGAACGGAAGCACCATTCCCTTCTTGTTTCGATTAAGAGATGCAATTGCATTGATGTTTCCCGAAGAATGACTAGAAGAATTCCTTTCTCTAGGTGATCGTTCTACCACTTCTCCAGTCAGATTGGCATTTTTTTCATTTAATGATTCTTCAGACAGAGATGGTTGAGATTTCCCATATGCTGCAAATGTGAGATAGTCGATTAGAATTCAACTCGAAGTCATAGAACACATTGACTGAAGGAGAATGTACTCACGTTTTAGATAAGTGAGTGCCACTGTGAAAAGAGCATTGAACACAAAAATATAACCAAATAGGGCGGCAAATCCAATCCAATACCATTTTGCATCGGTAAAAACTCCACGGGATTTCAAAACTGTTACACCAAGCGACTCTGTTGCCTGCGGAAGTAGCTGCATCGAAACACAAGTCACATTTATTAACTAAAGGTTTCAACGAAGTTACAGACTTCTCGGCTAGTCAGTAGAAGTGTGCTCACATGACTCCAGCTATGTCCTAAGAATTCATTTGCCGACATTGCATTATGCGAGTACATTAGCGGTGAGATCCAATAACCCCAAATCCACCATTTCTTCACTTGATCTATAACAGATGGGGTAATATCAATTAGTAGTTTCTAAGCCATGGCACTAATGTACGCGCGCGATTAGATATGCAAAAAGTAGAAAAATTAAGGAATCATCACTCACGGCGAGAAAGAATGAAACCACCAAGCACAAGAAGAATGAGAAACATAAAGGATCCAAAGGTATTTGCAATAATCAAATTCCTAGATGCTGCACCAATGGCACGGAAGAGACTAGACGCCATTTGATTTGCTACCAGTAGCAGCAGAAACTGCTTAAACAACCTTACAGTAGAGGCATTTTAGATATGTTACTTTGTTGAGTATAAAATGGATCTTTTTTCAGAGTTTATCTTTCAAGTTCTTACCTTCCGACATTTGGATCGAATCCTGTGACATAATAAGTTGTGAAAACCCACACTGCAACTTCTACAAAGGAAATGGGAATCTTAAGAATCCATGTTGGTATTGCATATGCCCATGCCGGATAAAATAGGAGATCCCTTTGCTTGAAGAAAACAGGAAGCTTTAAAATGGTCATGGCGAGTTCGGAGAAACCATTAAACATGACCATGATTACTCCAAAGAAAAGTGCTCCCATATATATTCCACCATCGTCCACCGAATCACGGTGCATTTTAGTGCGGAAGAAGACTGTCATTGCAATCAGCGCCATGATGCAAATCTGTAGAAAAGTTACAAAAATATATAAAAATGCTAATCATCAAACTGAAGAAGCCATTCAATGAAGTAGGGAAAAACTAAGCCCACTTGAACTGCTTTGAAGATGTAGACGAATGAGTTTCTCTTCATTAGCAATAATTCTCTGTCAATGTTGGCTTTTAACAATTCCTTGTTGCTAACTCCGTATTTTGTGACTGTAAGAGCAGCAGGATGGCTCTTACTCTTATCATATGGGGAAGCAATTTCCTCTGCAATGGCACGACCGACATGGAACGATTGGAATGCTTCAGAAAATACTCTTACAGGAACATATCTGTAAGGCTCATCATGGCGTATCCAGTACTGCTGTTGATCCTTCCTCGATGTTACCTTTGCATCAAATGAAATTCACTATTAACTTTAGATATGAAGGATAATAAATCAATTGAATCGAATCATTTGACTGCAAACCTACTTCTTGTAGGAAATCTGCAACACCCTTCCTCTCCGGGCATTTGAAGCCCATAGACTCAAAGAATTCGAGTACATTCTCTCGCGGGCCATGATACACAACTTGCCCGTCGGAGAGAAGAATGATATCGTCGAAGAGGTCATAGGTCTCCGGTGCCGGCTGCAATAGAGATATAACGGCAGTTCCACTAAGAATGTGAATAGATTGCCTGAGGGAGTTTACTATCTGATAAGCCGTTGAGCTGTCCAAACCGGTTGATATCTCATCCATGAATAGAGCCCTTGCAGGTCCAACAAGCATTTCACCTAAGTCGAACAATGTCAGGATCCATCGAACACATGAAGATACAGGAAGTGCCAAACAAATGCAGACATTAATTCAATCTGCACTTGTTCTACCTGTCGTAACGCGCTTCCTTTGCCCGCCAGAAATGCCTCTCAACATGTCGTCTCCAACCATGGTGTCAGCACAAACCTCCAAACCTAGTATCTACAAGTTCGAAGAACAAACAAGCATGAAAATTGTTAAACTATTTTGCTCTTAGGTGTTCAGATTCAAATATCTCAAAGAATTACTAAATTAGGCAGAAATGCACCTTGAGTACATAATCTGTAATCACATTGGTTTCTTGTCCTTCTATTGCAGATGCCTGCGCATTAATTATAGAGGTTTCATCAGCAAATTCTCTTAGTTCAATCAATATAGAGAGGCAATATATACTGAATGGTAGGAAGTCTTAACCTTCATGAAAACATCTAGGTCAGGATCTGGCTTAATGTTTGCTTCTTTCTCTCGCCTAGCCAATTCAATTAACATATCTGCAAGTTATTGACAGAAAAAGTTCATTCAAAACTAGCTGAGTACCAATTCCTCGGCACTAACTCCTTGAATTAGTCGGCGCTTACCATGTCGAGTACCAACTCCTTGACACCTAGCGGAAAAGGCTAACGTCTCGCGGACTGTCATCTCTCCAATGTGAAGATCATACTGGCTGATGTATGCAGCAGTTCGTTCAGGGACAAATTCATGCATTTCATGGCCATTGTAGGTCACCTTTCCGGTTGTCTACCAGTATTGTTTGGTTAACAATTCAGTTACAAGCTAATAAGAAAGACTGATGCAGTAATGTGTAAACGGAAGAACAACAACATATAAACCTCCTTTTACCTTGAGTTTAGAGTCGAGCTTTCCGGCCAATGCCAGCAACAATGTGGTTTTTCCTGATCCAGGAGGACCTAAGAGCAATGTCATCCTGTTCGTCATCAAGTTCAATCAAGAGTCTTGGTCAGAATTCAGAAAGAAAGGTAGACGAAAGAATCATAGTTAAAAAAAAAAAAGGTTTTTTTTTTTTTTTTTTGTTCTGTTTTTGTGCTGAGAGATGAAAGAAGAAGAAATTACCTGCGAGGCTTGATGATTCCACTGACATTGTGAAGGATCGACAAAGGCCTCTTTCTACTTGGAAGTATTCGCAAAAGATTCGCATAACCCTTTTTTTTTATTTTTTATTTTACACGAGCAAGAACAAGCGCAAGGGTTAGTGGCAAATCCCTCTTCTTCTTGAAAGTTAAGATGCAACTGCTTTTTAGGTGAATCTTTATACCTCGAGCAGGTTGATGGTGGAATTGAGGAGGGTCGGCAATCCTCCGTCGCCGACGTAGATCTCCGCTTCGACGGAGAGGTTCTCGTACCTCACTTCGATGTCCGGCAGGTCGAGCCCCACCCTGGAATCAACAGAACAGGACAAAATTAAGAAGCAGACAAAAAACAACACCGAGAGAGAGAGAGAGAGATTACTGACCGTTGGATGCGGTCCTTGACCTTGAGCAAGAAGAGCTCGTTATCCTCCTCGGCCACGTGGAGGAGGCGCTCGAGGAGAGCCCGCCGCTCCTGGAACCCCAGCTTCCCGACGTCGACCTCCCGCAGCCCGGAGACGCCGCCCTCGTCGGGCAGCGAGAGGATGCCGCGGCGCACGCGGTCGAAGGTGGGCAGCTTCTCCAGCGCCGCCCACCGGAGCGCCTCCTCCTCGTCCTCCGCCGACCGCTCCCTCGACGACCGCGAGAACACCGAATCCTCGGTTCTCCGCCACACCGAGCTGCTCCGCCGCATGCTCCCCAGCCGGTGCACCTCGCTCGCCTCCATCTCCTCTCCCCAAAACGACGCCTTTTTGGTGAAGCTTGTCCGCTGACAAAGATTGCAACTTGGAAGTCGAACGTATAGGGCCCAATGGAGCATTTCTTATATATCGCATGAGCTACAGATGAAAGAGTGGAGAAGAAGCTGCCGTGGATCAATGGATGAAGCTTCCCGCCATGGTCAGATCAGAACCAGTGGCTAACAATGGCAAGCGTGTGCTTTAAGAGAAGATTCAGATTTGGTGATTGACGAAGCATGGCATTGCATTAAAATATAAACCACGTAGAGAAGGATCCCCATCAGGTAAATTGATAGGTGGTGGATCCTTTTCATGCCGTGATACAGGTTCTCCTTTGTAAAAAAAAAAATTAATTTAATTTTTATATTTGATATTACATTGATAAAGAACAAATATTATACTTATCTTATAGTATAAGATGTACTTTTAAATTAATTTATCAATAAAAAAAATTTCAATAATACATTGTCTCAAACTTTAAATACTTGATTGATTAATAAAAAAACTTAATAATACACCATAGTTAAATTTTAAATTTTAGATTATTAATTAAAATTACTAATAAATTTTAAAATTATTTTAGATGTAAAAGATATTAACATAATTTAATTAGTTAATATATATATTGACATTGTTAAGAGATTAAAATATTTTTAACTAATAAATTTGAGGGGGTCCTTGGTTAATTAAAGGGTATGGCAGTGACAATGGGAATGAAGAAGTTTTCATTCTCCCTATTTTGCTAAGTAATGGCCCATTCCCCTATTTAAGGGTTTAAATCCGTAGGATCCACCACCAATTCCCTAAATCAAGCACTAATTTTCTATTCCTTTCACATCCTCACTCCCATACCATCCAAACAAGTATCCTGAAACAACTTACACTAAAATTGGTATCATAATATTTTTTTTTTTTCAGAAATTAAAATAGAATTTATATTTTTCTTTTGTTTTCATTTTTAGTGAATTTTATTATATTTTATTTAAAAAAATATGATTATTCCATTTGATTCTTAGAAATAATTGTTATATATCTTAATGTTACAAATCTATCACATGGTCTACGCCACGAACAAAAACTTTCTAGACCATAATTCTACTCCATTCTTAGTCAGTACATATCAGCCGTTAGAGCTGATCAAGATGGATCGATACTTAAATTTTACCTCCGATCTAACAATTAATAAATAATGGACAAAATAAACTAAAGATTATGGTCCTCCATCTCCATCCCACGGGCAATTAAACATGTACTATTGAATTCGTTGAATGTATAATTCAAGGAATCTTAATTGGATAAAATTGAAAGATCGTATTAAATGTATGCATTAAACAATAAATGCGTAAAACATAATTAAATTAATCGTCTAGAATGTGTTACAATTTGTCAACCAAGTAAATGAATCCTATTGAGCCGTTTTATATATAATTGTAAATAAATTCGGATTTTTACCAAAAAGTACTTTTTAAATATTATATTTATCAAAAGATATACACTTCTAATAAATTTATCAAAAGCGTAGAAAAAATTATAAAATTCTCCTTTTACCCCTTCCACCACTAAAGTCTCACTCTATACAGTCCACGTTGAGCTGATAAAATATCAGGCCTAACATGAGTCTGATAAAATATTAAGGCGGTGTTAGACTTGATATTTTAAAATATTAGATTCAACATCGACGATTAACGGGAGGAGTAAAAGGAAAATTTTTTTTTTACACCCTTTGATAAATTTATAAATAGTGTACAATATCCCAGAGATTCCTTTGGTAAAAATCTAAAATAAATTTGAAGTTTTTGTTGCTAACTATTTATAGCTAGGCTGACGCTTAAAAATTGACCCTGAATTTGTAATCATATAAGATGGTTATAATTTATGGTTTAGAATTACTAGTTCATCGATTCACATTAAGCCACGGTTAAATGTTATTATTATTATTTTTTAAAAATAAAAAATTTATAAATTTATAAAAAAAATAACTTACACTTATTTAATTTACCTACGTTTTTAAAAGAGTCCTAAATCTTAGAATTATCATCATCAATAATTGCCTTTATCTTGCGTGTTGAAATTTAATTGAATATAGTGATCTTCATTTGGATTTGTTTTTGCCCTTTTAAATCGAGAGGATGACTGTCCTCCTTTAATTATAATTAGAGACCTTTAATTATAATTAGAGACCTTTAATAATAATTAAAAAATTAAAGTCAAAAGTTATTTAAATTTCAAAATTGAAAGATAGATTAGAAAATATGGTGTGGAAATAATAAAATGAACTCTTTATTTATATAATTTGAAGAATAACGTACACTAAGTCATAGTCTTTGATAAAATATATCAAATAATTTGAATTGTTAAAAAAAAAAAAAACTCTTCTCGTCTTCCCAAACAGCTAGAACCCTCGATTTAACGATTGGAATTACCTTTATTCTTTTTTCTCTAACTTTTAAATCGCACTAGTATAAACAAACTATTACAAATTTTAAATAAATTTTTTACTTTTTTACTTTTATACTGTAAAAGAAAATTATTAAATTGTTATTAAATAATTAACTATAGATTATTGATGTCAATTAGACTTAGAGTATGGTTGGATTGGTCTTTGGGCTCTCATCCAAGATACCTAGGTTTAAGTCCCAACACAATTTTTTAAAATAAATTTTCATCAAAAAAAACAAACCATCTATATTAAAAAAAAAAAACAACATCATCTATACTAAAAATAAAATAAAATTAGTTAAACCGTCAGTTCAAATGAACTAGTTCTAGTTAATTGGCCCTTGAATTATAACCAACCCGTTGACGCGGTTACAAGCCTGGGCTCGACCCATGGGCAGGTATAGTTATAGGGATATGGTTTTTTATTTAGTAAAAATAAATTTTCTTTATTTATTATTATATTCAAATAATGTATATTTTTAGTTTTTTTAATGTTAGGAGTTGAGTTTGCTAAATGGGTTATTAATCTAATCAAATCAGTTAGTTAGATTAAGATGCACAATGGATTAAGTGAGTTATGCTTGTTGGAGGATTCGATCAAGTCGGGTGTGCTAAGTGACATCAACGAGCCAATCGACCGGCAACAATAAGGTAAGCGAGTTGGACAAATTGATGGATTGGATAATTTGGATGACCGATACTAATTCGACTAGATGTATCAAT
>JBAMIE010000044.1:5974223-5985961 GCA_037177295.1 Kaempferia parviflora | reverse complement strand
TTTTCTTTTAGATCTAGTCAAAAGAAAAATTAACAAACTTTTCTTTTTCTCTTTTCTCTTTTAAAAAGAAAAATTACAACTTTTCTTTTATTTTATTTCTTTTCAAAAAGAAAAATTACTAAACTTTTCTTTTCTTATAGATCTATTCAAAAAAAATAACCAAACTTTTCTTTTCTTTTATATCTAGTCAAAAGAAAAATTACCGAACTTTTCTTTTCTTTTAAAATATTTTATATTTAAAGAAATTATTAGGAGTTTTTTTCGGAACGAGAGAATCTTGCTGTTTATGTCCTGAAAGAAAAAAAAAATATAGAGGTAAAAAAAGAATCTTTGTAATTTTACAAAATTTAGCAATTAATGCACTTTTAGATTTAGATTTATTTTATAATTCAATGAATCAAGTTTATTGTAACTTTAAAGTGGAAATATACATAATTGATTAATGAGAAAATTTTTTATTAATAGACTAAGTCTTAAATTTTAGATCTTTTATTAAAATTATTAATAAATTTTAAAATTATTTTTAGTGTGAAAAAAAAATCATTAACTTCACTTCACCAATTTTATAGTAATATTAAAATATTTAAGCTAAAATTATTTCACTAATCGAAATCTTTTTAATATGAAATGGTGTTTTTTAAAAAAGAAAAATTAATTTACAAAATTATTAATTTGGTAGGGACGCTTACGATGGCTATTTTTGCCGCCAGCACATCTCATGCCTTTTGGCGGAGTTCAGCGCTTCGGAGGTGAACGCCGGCGCGGTGGCGCGGCAGATCCTCGAGCGGATCCCCGATTCCCAGGACACCCACGCGTCCTACTCACAGGACCGGTACGTCTTCCACGTCAAGCGCACAGACGGCCTCACCGTTCTCTGCGTCGCCGATGATACCGCCGGCAGTGAGTCCTTCCTTTTCCTGCACTCCCATCCTTCTCTTCCGTGGATCCCAGCTGCGGATGGTTCTTGATCGATTAATTATCGAATTTATTACGTTTCTTCGTCTTTGTGAAATTTGGAGGGGAAAATGATTCGTAGATTGAAGAAAAATTCATACAGATGCTCTCTGTCCAAAAGGGCGTAATTTAAAAGAAATTAACTAGTAAAAGTTACATAGAAAAAATGTCGCTTTTTTCGTCTTACTGAAGTTATTGCCCTGCTGCCTAGGATCATCTGCTTGTATGTGATATAAAAAAGGTGGTTTTTGGCATCATTTGCTAACCAATTCAACATTCAGCTAGAGCCCATAGTTCGAACTTCTAGGACTCGTGGGCCAAATGATAAATGTTAAATTCAGTTTCTTTGTCATACTGTGCTTGGAAAGTGTGAGCGTTTTGGCATCATTAGCTAGCCGTTTATGCGTTCACATAAAGTGCATACTCTAAATTGAAACCCCGAGTCAAAATATGAATGTCAATTCAGTATTTTTGTCGTGCTATGCTTCGTCAGAGCATGCATTTTTGTGTTTTTGTTTTGTTATTGACCACTAGGTATCCCCCACATGCTACATTCCAGTCGGAGTGAGAGCAACAACAAACTAAATTCTCTGTCCCAGATTTTCTTTGTCCCCATGTTTCATTGCCGATCGGACGGACATGGTATCCTTGAGATATGTATAACATTCTCGTGATGTGCACCGTATTCCTTTATATATGATCTGGTCCGTTCGATCAGTAATGAGACACGGGGACACTGAAAGTTTGGGATAGAGGATTTAAACTCGAGCAACAAAGTAACCCTCTCCTAACAGTACCGTTATATTGATTTGAACTATTGACCTTTGATGAAAAGTGTTCCGGATCTACCTCATTTACCACTACAGCTAACAATTATTGGTGCCATAGCAAAATTTTGATGTTTCCTTGTGAAGGCTATTCTTTTTCTCTTTTAAAGCTCTTCCTCAAGGACATTGTGAATATATCTAATCTCACCATTTAAAAGTTTTACCCGGATTGTTAAATTTGGGCATGTTACAAGTAATTTTTTTTATGATTTCCATGAAGTATGTTTAACGAGAATATATAATAGCTCTCGTTCCATCGATCAAAATGAATGTAAAATTTGAGTAATTAGGCTTCAATCGTTTCCCACTTCTATCAACCTAGTGGTTGTGCCAGATAGAATTGTTAACTTGTATTTGATTGGGTTGGAAACCTCAATTCACATGTGGATCGAGACTTTTGCCAGAAAACAGATATATGACCAGAACAATTGTTTTACTATGTCTAATCTAATGGAAGCTGCAAGGGTGAAATGAGATTAGACATAGTAAAACAATTGTTGTTTTACTATTTCAAAAATTGTGTTACTCTTTCCTCAACAAGTTTAGACATCTATCAGCCTTAATGTTTAGTTCAAAGAAAATAAGTTTCAGTAATCAGCCAGAGTCATACTAACTCACCTTAGAAACAGACCTTCTGGATGTTAGATATTGGATGTTGGATGTTGGATATAGGAAGCTAGTCAGAGAGTTCTCACTGGGACACATCTACCATCTTTATTGTGGAAAGCATCACAGACTGATCTAGAAAATGCGGGCAAAAGTTAATGTGCATTAGAATGGATGCAAGTGGTGGTCGGCTCAAAGAGTGTCTAGAGGAATATGAGAACCAAACACAAACCTAAACTTGATTTAACTGACATGACCATTTACCATCCTAGCAAAGGCATTAGTTTAGAACTTATAACTTCCTGCATATGCAAGAGACTAAAGCAGGAACTTGTGTTTTTCTTTTGTCATAGTAAATTTGCCCAATCTACTCAAGACAGTGCTTTTTTAGTTCATTCTACTAACGTGTCACTAATACCAAATTACCAACCTTAATTTAAGATTGTGGGGATTATCTTTGTGTCGAACTTATCAAACATATTTAGTGTTTCCTAGGATATGTAAATCTTAAGACTTTAAGGTATATATTACAAGCACAATGACAACCAGTATCTATCAAGCTTCCATGGAGGAACAATGGTTTACTCTCAAAAAATTGTAGATTGTTTATTCTTTCCTTTTTCTTTGTAAATCATGGTTTCCTCATAGACTTACATGAACCTCATTACTAGTATGCTATTTTCCTCATTAAACTAGAAAGGTTGATTGATTATACCTTTTTAGCATCAATTGTACAAAAAGTAGAAATATCAATTGTATATGCTATTTACATGTTCAAGTAATATCAAATCTGTTATTTATTTATTTTTTGTTGTTGACTTAGATTTCATCTTTAAAAACATTGTTTCAATAGAAATGCCATTTTAAATGGAGTGAATGGTCCATGTAGGAAGAATTCCTTTTGCCTTTCTCGAGGATATTCATGGAAGATTTGTGAAGGCATATGGTCGTGCTTGTCACACAGCACCTGCTTATGCAATGAATGATGAGTTCTCTAGGATCTTGAGCCAACAAATTGATTACTATTCAAATGATCCTAATGCAGATAGAATGAGTCGCATCAAGGGTGAAATGAGTCAGGTAGGTACTTCATTAGAAATTAATACAATATGTTGATATATTATGGACTTTGCTTTGTGCTTACAGGACACAGAAAACAATGTTACTTCTATTTGTATCCAACATCAACCATATCAAAATTTATATTTTATTCAACTTCTTATATCCAATATTTCAGGTTAAATGTTTTTTTAATATTTGTGAGATGGCCTTAAGGCACTAGTAGATTTATTTGTGCACCTGTTGTTTGGTGTCAATTTAATATGTATGGTATGGATCTCGGAGTAAATAGTGGTCCACCGATCCATGTTGGATGCATGGTGCTTGTTGAGGGAAAAATTAGGCTTCATCCTTTTCAAAAACTTCTAGATAGCCCTTTCTACTTTTATATATTATTGATGAATAGAGAATTTTACCAATAAATTCATTACCTATTACATATTTACATAATACTCCATAGCACTCTTCTCAAGCTAATGTGATTATACTATAGAAATCATGTTACAAATATAATCAAGTAATGCAACCTATGCTACTCATGCGAAGGAGACTTGAGACGTCGGTAGAATGATACATATGGAAATAATTCATAGAATGATCTCAATAAGTTTGTGGAATGGCACACATAGAAAAGGGATGTCCGCGGAATAAAGCATATGGAGAGAAGACAATGTTTGCGAATTGACACACAGATAATTTCTAGATTGATCTCAAGAAGTACATGGAATGTCGCACACAGAGATAAGAACATGTCGGTTTGAGATCCACAGAATGGCGCTTGTAGAGAGATTCAACCACGACAATGATGCTTGGAATGATACATGCACAAGGGCTCATCTAGCGACAATGATGAACGGGATGAACTCGTGATGTGAAGGATAAACACACATAAAGGAACTTGACATAGAGAGAAGCAGATGGATTCTCAGTGATGGGGCTTAATTGAACAGATTGGCAGTTTAGTCCCAGAAAGGCTGAGAGAGGAACACCGATGAAGCCATGCACCATTATGTGGTCATTCTTGCTTTTGAATTGTCACTCGAGGGAGGCACATGGCTCAGAGAGGTGTATTTGAGCCACTAATTGTAGTTGACCTTCTGGGCTTCTAGGCTTCTAGGCTTCTCGGCTCTCTGATTAAGAAGGATGATAACCTCTTGATGTGGAGAAGATGAAGCATTACCTGCCTAGGACTATTGGCAGTCAGTCATAGAAAGATTGTAGGACTATAGATGTAGATGTGTGGGCAAAGGTGTACACAGGACGTACGCATTGTGCAGAGGGTAGCGAAGAGTCAAAGTTGGAGAGATGTGAGGCGCTCAAATGGATGAGCACAAATGGAGTCGCAAGGATGCTAGGGAAGATGCATTGCATGGAGGAGACGTTGAACTTGGATTAGCTCGTGTGGCGATCATGCGACTAAGATGCATATGTGGAGGTGGACAGGTAAAGAGTTCGCAAACATGGGATGAGTCGGTACGCAAAGGAGGAAGCCCAATATCATGTCTAGGAAAAAAAGTATGCTTCCTCTTTCTCAAGAAACCCTAGATAATCCTCTCTACCTTTATACATTATTTCTCTACCATTATACATTATTGATGAATAGGGATATTACAACCAAAGGCTTTACTTGTTACTTAGTTGCATAATTCTTCAATGTTTAAATGCCCCAAATGCAAAAATATATTTGATTTCAAAGTGATCAACATGACACGACAATGCAATATTTCGGCTATTTATTTCTACAGTAATGCATCCTCTATTTGATTAACGCTCCACTGGTGCAATACCGTTCAAGGGTTTGAAAAAAACAGACGAGATAGTATTCAGTTGATTACCATATATATTACATATATGGTATGCGAGCTTGGATGCTATTCCTGCTTTACAATGTGCCCAATTAATTTTTGTTCAGAATAATCAAGCTAAGCAATCAATGGTAGACATTTGTATTTTGTTCTCCAATGAAGACTAAAATATCAATTAGGTCCAATTTTGTTTCACTTACCTGGAATCAAGACTTGTAGTATCTTTGAGCTCATCATTGTATCAATCAAGATGTATTTGTCCAAATTATTTAAGTCAGCTGTATGATTTTATCCCGTAATAATCAAAATATTGTTCACGAAGGAATATATATCTTTATTTCATCATCATTATGAAACTTGCCATTAAAATCACATTGTCGCCTAATATCAATGTGAGACATGACTGAATGAGTGAATTACATGAATGGTAGGAAATGGATGAATAAAATTTTTTTACAGAATTGTGTGTTCTTGACAGAAGTTGAAATTTTCAAGAGTCAATAGCTTAATTAAGATTAGTAGTACTCTCTTTTATATTTAACCTGAAATATTAACATCTTTCATTCAGTTTAACCTTCTGATCTTTTTGACTACTATAGTTCCTCTTAATGGTTTTGTGTCATAGGTTCGTAATGTTATGATAGAGAATATTGACAAAGTGCTGGAAAGAGGAGAGCGACTGGAGTTGCTAGTTGACAAAACTGCAAACATGCAGGGGAATACAATTCGTTTCAGGAAACAAGCGCGTCGATTCAGGAACACTACATGGTGGAGAAATATTAAGCTAACGTATGCAAATTGCACGATTTAACCTTTTTTTTAACTTCTGTCTTTCGCGCATTCATTTCTATCATAGCTTCACTTTGATTTTGTTTAATTTATACGGAAATAGGAAGACCTTGAACCTCAATTGAGGAACTATATTTTTGTCCCCAAGAACATAAGATACATATTTGAGGATCTATCCCAGGGTGCCATCTGGATTGGTTTTAGTTGGAGATTGAGTTGTATGTACCAGCATAACTAGTTTTCTCTTGCTGTCAGTTGAACTGTGGCGAGTGACTCTACAAAAATGTGATCATTTACTCGGCAACCGGGTTTTTCTCAATGAATGCAGTCATCATCCAAATTCACTGTGTAATAGCAATGTAGGAAATACAAGAAAACTAGCCTTCTCTTTGTTTCCTTTTGTTCATATATAAGTGAAAATCCAATACCTGTCATCTAAAATTTAACAGTATTACTTTTATTAACAATTTATTATCCACATTAGCGGATTAAAATGATTTTCTGTTTGTCAACCTTTATATTTTATACTTGGAATTAGAACATTTCTTGAATGTAACTGTTTGCATCTTGCAGGATCGCGCTTATTCTACTTATCGTGATTATTATATACGTGGTGCTTGCATTTTTCTGCCATGGACTTACTTTGCCAGCTTGTATCAGGTAGAGCTTGTTATAGTTTCTTTCTTATGCCGATGCGGTGGTTATTTGTGATCCGATGGATGTCGGTTGTGTTATAGATTGGTTTGAAATTTTCATCTTGTTGTTGTTGTTATTGTTGTTGTTTGTGCTACCCTTGCGGGAACAAAGATCTGTAACTACAATGACATTTTCTACTATTTATGAAGTGCATTGGTGATATATATATGCTACCATCTCGAATGCAGATTCTCGGTCCATGCCCATGAAGCTTGGGTTTAGAACAAACTATTCCAGGTACACAATGCATTGTGCTGTATTTCTTAGATTGAATATGGTATACTTTATCCAGTTGAATCGCGTGGACGTGCGTATCGAGTTCACTTACTGGATTGACTACACGACTATATACAGAGACATGACATTGCACTTTTTATTGAAATAAACAAGAAACCTAATCAGTAGATAATGGTCTTTTTTTTCAAATAATTTACACCTATCTTATATTAATTTTTTTTTTGTGCAAGTCGATTTGTTATTTTTGGTTGTCCAGTCCAGCATATTGTGAAACTCTTTCCGTTTCTGAAGAAACACAAATTTGCAAACTGGGACTCTTCTTAAAAGTGATGATAAAGTGTCTTAATCACAGAGAGACAAGGAATAGGAAGCAATATAATGTAGTTGAATCACACACAAATTCGGCAATTAACTGCTAAGAAACAAGGTGATGAACTTGGGTACCTATGCATCGATCTCATTTTCGTTTACTCTACAGCCCTTTTCTTCAGACATGGAACTACAGTTATTGTCAGGATCTGATGACGCTTGAGAATTTCCAGTTGTTTCAGGTCCAAACATATCGTCCTCTAAACTAGAAAGCTTCTCCTTTGAGAACCCCTTAAGAAGATCGACTACTTCAATCATTGTTGGTCTCTTCTCTGGCATGCTCTGTGTGCAGGCGAGGGCGACGAGTACCATTCGCTTCAGTTCTTCTTCGTCATACTTTGCTTTGAGCTTTGGATCTGCAATCTCCTTAAAATTTCTTTCCCTAGCCAAAGGTAGTGCCCACTCCCTGATCGGTAGCTTCAATGTTGAGCTCAGTTTCTCTATGGGCTTCTTGCTGCTGACAAGCTCTAGCAGGAGTATTCCAAAACTATATACATCGCAGCTCTCTGAGGCCTTTCCATACATGGCGTACTCGGGTGCAAGGTAGCCTAGGGTGCCTTTCACCTTGGTTGTGACATGACTTGCGCCGTCAGGAACAAACTTGGCGAATCCAAAATCAGCAACTTGTGCCTGGAATTCTGAATCTAGCAGAACATTGCTTGCTTTAATGTCCCGGTGGATGACATGGGGTGTCGCATAATGGTGAAGGTAGCTGCCAAATGAAACAGAATTTAGAAAAAGGTTTACATGAGATCGATGTAAAATAAGAAGTCCTGGGGCATACACAATTCCCTCAGCTGCTCCGACCGCAATGCACATTCGCTTGCCCCAGTCGAGAGGGCTCTCGGCTGAGTTTTGACCATGCAGATGCGAGATTAGACTCAGATTCGGAAGATAGTCATAGACTATGAGGCGTTCTTGTCCTTCGGCACAGTATCCTCGCAAGCTTAGGAGGTTCTTATGCCTCAGTTTGCCCAGAACCTCAACTTCAACACCAAATTCAAGCTCAGCCTTGTTGCTCCAAACTTTTAGTCTTTTGACAGCAATCTGAGTAAACAAGGGCAACCAAATTTTGCTTCTGATACACAGTGGAACAGAAAAGAGAAAGAATCATCCCTTCAATGTACCATCAGCTATAAATCTAAAGGTTGTGTATAACTTCAATTCAAATAGGTGTTGGGTCTTCTTGGTGTCTAAACAGCAAATGCCAAGCCAGCTCACTCATTGCGAGGATTCAATGTTTAGTGAAAAGAAAATCGACTTTAGGTCAGTAAAACTCACCAATTCCAACAAGAGAACATGGATGAATCTCTTAATGTGAAGTTTGAAAAGTATTGCCTAAAAAAAAGGCAAGACAAAATCAAAGGGGAAAGAAAGGATGATCCATAGTACCTGAGATCCATCCCAGAGCTGCCCCCAGTACACACTGCCAAAACCCCCTTCCCCAATCTTGTTATCGTAGTTGAAGTTATTGGTGGCAGACTGCAACTCTTTCAGAGAGAACACTCTCCAACCCGTGGAGTTCTTCTTCCCCCGTCTCCTGTTCCGTATCAAAGTAACAATTTTAGGTCACGGAGTCAATAGAAACCTCCACAAAATCACCAAAGATAACCCAATATGAAAGGCATGATAAACCCTAACCCATAGCACTTCGGAGGAGAAATCAATATCGAAGAACGTACCTATCAGCAAATGTGCCGCAGCAGAAAAGGGAATGGAAATCCATCTCTTTACCTCTCCCCCAAAACGCAGATTCAGAGAAGATCAAATAAATCGTACTAACTTTCGAGGCGCTTTCCGCTTCCCCTTTCTCCCTCACGAGGCTAAGTTCTCTGGCAGCATTGCGGCGGCAGCCATGGCGAGTGAGGATCTCAAAATCCTACGAAATCGCGATGGGAAGAACAAAATGAAGACGTGAAGAAAGGGATGGAAGGCTAAAACGGAAGAGCTTTTAGCTGCTTGGGAAGACAAACGCGAGAGAAGGAAACGAAGGAAAATTGTTTAAAGAAAGAAAATTTTTCAAAATGATCCCCCCAGAGTTTAGATAGATTTACAAATACTACTAGTCTTTGATTTTTTACTAAACTACCCTTTACATCGTCACAAATTGGGCCTTTCTAAGGGAGAGAATGTTAAAATAATAATAATAATTTGGACCATTGAATATGTAAGGTCTCATTGTTCATCCCTCTATGATCAGTCACAATGTTAGCTTGGGCGATCACGTTATGGAATAGAAATCAATTATTGCTCTGAATTATCATCGCTATCTACACTAAGAAATACCAAACATAACACCGTCATGTAGGGACGGAGCCGGGGTTAATGGTGGTGGTAACCCCTCTTTAATTTTTTAGTATAAAAGGTGTATGGGTCATAGAAATAAGGGATGAAAGAGAGGTGAATGAGAGGTAACGATACAATCATCTTCTCTTAACGTAACACATACCTTTCACTCCTATATATGAAATTCTTAGCTCTGTTCATACCGATATGACCTTTCCAACATCTATTTACAATGCAAATAACTTAAACCCTCGCTCGTGGAATCAATAGAGAGTGTCATTTTTAAACTAATCTAGCAAATTTAAAAGATATTTTTCACAATATTGAAAATCTTTTATGTGTTTTGGAAAAAAAAACTATGCTTTGGGAAGGGCCATTTTGAAAAATTCTCGGAATGCAAAAGTAACAGCAACTGCACACCAAACATTTGTATTTTAATGAGCAACCTTTCAGTGGTTGGCGCTTTATTTGTAATAAAACAATGAACTCGAAATAATTCTCACAAAGAATTTTTGAATTTTTGAATTTTCTATAACAACCAATAGAAAAATGACACGTGGATAAGATATTAATAAGGATTAATGAAAAATTAACCAATCATAGTCACTCGACTGATCGGTGCCTAATTGATACTTATGATGGAAAAAGAAAGTTTTAAATCAATTAAAAGCTTCTTGAATTTCACCAAAGCAATGAACTCGAAATAATACTCGAGAGAATTTTGTTGAATATTTGATATACAACCAATGGACAATTGACACGTGGAATGGTTTTTAAATAAGTTAAAAGCTTCTAAAACTTCAGCCAAACAACCAACTTGAAATAATACCCAATGGGAAAGTGACACATGGATAGAATATTAACAAAAAATTTAATTCATCACGGGAAAAATATGTTCAAGTGACCTACTTGATCAAACCTGTGGTACCTACTGATACTTTATCATAAAAAAAATTTTTTTTTTTTAAACTTTGTTGGAGCTCGATACGCATATAATAACTCATTTGATTCTGGATTCATCGGCAAAAAAGTGATGATCTCAAAATCTCATATGATAATCGATTCTAAATTTATCCAGTTGGTTAGTGTGGTAGATTTGCGACAATAATTCATACTTTCAATTTTTAAGGTCATATTTGAGATCCAAACTATTAACTGTCGACTAAATTGTTGCTTGCATCTATCGTCTCTGGTGAGTGCCAATATTGTATTGATTTGAAAATTAAAAACGAGCATTTGTTAAAAATTTATCAGTAATTTTCAGAAAGGCGCATTCAAGATTTGGAATTGTCAAAAAAAAAATAAAAAAAAAATTAAAAAAAAAAGCTAAAAAAACACATCTCCATTTTATCGTCTACAAATGCTAACTCCTCATCGGCTCACCCCTTTACATGCAATTTTAATTTTCACTTTCCTCTTAAATTAAATTAAATATTTCTCTCTTCTATCTCTTTAATATGCATATAACAACAACATCGTATTATCCCCACAAGGATGGCAAGTTAGCTTTACTGCAATAGGATAAGGGGTCAATTCTTAACCGGTGCATGATATTGAAAAAAAAAAATCTTTCATCCTCTAACCACTTGGTGGGTCAGCTATAAGTCGATGCTGGGCTAAGGGACGCTTGACTTCTGGACCGTCCACCGCGAGTGCTTTCCGATTTATCCTGTGACCGGTGGGAAACTTCCGTGGGGCTGAGTCGGTCACCCAGAAATAGTCAATGAGACTAACTAGGTTTATCATTTTTTTATGGCCACATCATGCTTGCAATACGTTGGGTGTTTGACCTACTCATGCAAAAAGTCATTGCGCTAGGGAAAATGCCCCTGTGATTTGTTCCACAACAAGAATAACTAGGTTTATCGAGGAAAAATTATTCCGTTAGTAATTTTCGACAGAAAATAGTTTCTATCGGAAGCCTTGACACCGGCGACAAAATCCAGTAAGTTTTCGATGAAAATACTTTTCTGTCAATAAAGTATTTTGACGTAAATATATGTCCGTCGGAAACCTTCAGTGGTTACTAACGAAAACCTATTCCTATCAGGAACCTATTAGTAGTTACCAACGGAAATCTATTTCCATCGGTAATCCATATTGTTGCCGA